>JAQIWS010000340.1:0-26226 GCA_034696085.1 Stigmatogaster subterranea | reverse complement strand
GTTTTCAGGAAGTGCATCGGCGAACATTGGCTACAAATTCTTCGCAAATGCAAGTGAGTTCGCAATTTTTCTTATTCTGAAAAACAAAAACAAAAAATTTGCTTTAGTCAGCAATATTAAATATTATACTAAATGTTCTTACCATCCGTTGAACACTTTTTTCTAAACTCTCAACAGTCATTTCGGCTTCCTTCAGTTGCGCACGTAAAACTACAACTTCAGCTTCTTTCGCTCGCCGTAGGTCTTGAATTTCTTCATTTGCACTAAAATAAAAAATTATTTTATCCTTAAATTATCATAAAATACACGCGCACAAAAATTAAATACCTTGCTAACGTCTCTTCAGCTTGTCTTTTTAACAATTCAAATTTTTGTTCCTGTTTCCTTTGGGTCAACTGACCTTCTTTAATGTACGCTTGAAGAACTTCTTCATTCTTTATACATGAAAATTTTACCGTGAAATATATTAAAAACACGTTCATAATTCACCAGCATACTTTTTTGTATCCTTCGATTGCTGTTTTCAACCTTTCATTTCGTCTTTCCAATTGAGCAAACCCATTTTCAACACTTTGCAAATTTTCGAGAGCCAGCTCACGTTCTTTCTTTAACAAGTTAAAATTCTCACGCGTAACTTGTTTCTCATTTTCACGGGCGTCTATTAACTTAGTTATTGTTTGTTGGTAATCCATAACCGTTTTTCTAAATAAAATAGTCTTCGTCAAAACTTAAAAAATGTATATACGTAACCAATATGTTTACGCCGTGTCTTCCTGAGTTTCGCGCAACGCGTGTAATTCGCTGACATCGCTTACGAACGCCATTTCGAGAATAATTACTTTTTCACCCGCGTCGCGACAATTAAAGCACTGTGATTCAAGGGCATTGTGGGATTTTTCGAGTGGCCTAGGCCATTGGCCCAGTAGGGGGCCCGTGAATTGTCGCGATCCTCGCGGGACGGTGGATTTTATTTTTGCGCTAGATCGTATTCGGTTTAATTTGTATTTTTTAATAAGTCCGCAAATTTGAAAATATGTTTTATGCCGGGACTGAAAAGCAAATGATGATGAAAAATTATCGGTTTTATGTGTCATCCATCAAAACAACAACTCGCAATGACGGTGGTTGGCGCTTTAATCAATTTTTTGCTCAAATTTACAATTTCGATTTACAACGTCAAAACGCAGGCGTACTCGCTTTTGAGGTCTCACAAACGACAATAAATAAAATTTCAATCGACGAACATCATTTTATACACACTCGTCGGCCTGTAGTCGCGCGAGTTGAAAATTAAAAGCAAAAATTGCTTTTTGCGGGCAGTGGCGGTCGCATCAACTACGACAACGGCGCTCATACAAACGAAAAATAAATTTCTGATTTGGAAAATTATTTTTCTCGAGTCTTTTCTACGCTACGACTTTAAAAATCATTTTTCCACGATGTATTTTATCGGTACATTTGTAAAAACCGAGTGACGTAATGGCTACGTCGTGTACGATGTACACATAGATGGAAAATGTACTGAATTTCGTCACACGCCGCGCAGCAGCCGAAGGGGAAGGACATGCCGGCGTTTCTCTCTCGATTTTCATCGTTTTCAAGATGAAAAATCGCCATCATCCTTTTCCTTCGTTGGTTGAAGTGGATTTACATCACTTAATGGACGCTAAAACACCGACGACGATCAAAACGATACCAAAACGAGTCCGAGAAGAAGAATTTCGAGGAGACGTCGAATATATTTTAAGTGAAATACGTCCCTTATGGAAATCCGACGAGATCAAAATGAAAGTGAGAAAATGTTAACTTCACATTCACGTTGACTTTACATAATTTTAATTTTTGTTTGAGGTTGTCGTTAACGCCGCAATTATTTTTAGAATTTAGGATGGTAAGGGTAAACAACGTAGTTGTTCGTCGATCGATCAATTTTTTCAGCACGTTTTTTCACAATTTTATCGTATTCTAATTTATTTGCGTGTTTCACGTATTTTTAACGCAAAACTTAGATTCGTCCTATTTCCATATTTTACTTTATTAATTTCCGCAAAGTGTAAAATATTTTAAAATTGTGAAAATATTTGTGCCCGTAATAAATATTAGTGCGGGAGATTACCTGTATTTAAATATTCTTGAAATTTTCAAGGTTATTTCGAAATACATTCAAAATCAAATCCAAGGTGGTAATAAATAATTTGCGTATTAAAATAGCATTTATATTAAGGATATTGTAATACAACGACCTTTTTAATTTTTATAAAATTATTTATTTATTAGCGAAATGTCGAACGATAAAATTTTTGCTTTTTTCTCGGTAGCTCCACGTGTTGCTCGATTACTAAATCGTGTTAAAGGAAATTTAATATTTAATTTTTTGGGAATTCCGTTATCAAGTGAAATATTACGAGAAATAACGTGGAGGTTGGGATAAGAGTTATCGTCGACAAAAGTTCGTAAGATATTTAATGTCGAATTAATCCGTGATTTGAGGAGGAAAAATGATACTGACTGATTGCATTTAGGAAATTGAAGGATTGAAATTCTGGTGATAAATATTGAAAATTACCTCAAAAAAAAATTATTGTATTAATCTATTTATTTGACGCTTTATTTTGAATGAAAAATTTAGTGGCAGTAATGTGTCGAAATTAAGTTTTAGCTAAATCCGTAAACAGGATCGGGTATTAAAATAATAATAACGATAACGTTTTTATTGATTTTTCTGTACGAAAAACACGTCGTTCAGGAAGGAAAAATTAAATGCAATTGGTTGTATAAATAAATCTCCGGGACGGATTAAAAACCCGAACAAAGTTACGCGGATGTTTTTTTCTGGGAAATTCTTTGTAGAAATTTTCTGTATTGACAAAATTTTAAAGGAAGTTTTTTGAATTTTTATTTTACAACCTCGTAAAAAAAATTTTATTTTTCATTGTGTAGGAGTTAACCGGTGGGATTACGAATAAATTATTAAGTTGTTACCACAATGATCCAGATGATATGGTTCTCATCAGGATATTTGGATCGAAAACCGATTTGTTCATTGATCGGGAATTAGAAAAGAAGTCGATGCAAGTAAGAAACATTTTTTTATTATATTAAAAAACAAAAATTTGCAAATGTTCGAATAGTAAATTTTACTTTTACCCTAATTTTGCAGCTGTTGTACTAAATAACTTTACAAAAAACCCATTTTCTACGAATTACGATATAACGAAAATAGACACTGACACTATATATATATTTGTTGTTTTTTTTCCCTTTTAATTTGTTCGAATTTCTTTTTCCAGAGTTTGTCGGAGATTGGCTGCGGCCCAGAAGTGTACGCTTCTTTTGAAAACGGTTTGTGTTATCGTTTTATGAAAGGAGTCGACTTGGATTTGAACCTCGTTCTCCAAGAAAACATCGTTAGGTGAGAAATGTATAAAGATAGTAAGATTTATATTTTAATTCTGAGTCTATTGACGTTTTTTATAGATTAATAGCAAATCAGATGGTGAAAATGCATTTAGTAGATTTAACCGACTTTTGTCCCCGTGTTCCGTGTCTGTTTTCAAAACTTAAAACATTTTTGTCGTTAATTCCCGATGGTTACTTAAACGGGACGAATAATCATTGGTAAGGTTTTTATTTAGTTTTTACTATGATTATGATAAAGAAAACATTTTCTTTACAGCGTTCATCCGGAACTTCCATCGCGCTCGGAGTTGGAGAACGAAGTGAAGTGTCTGGAAACTCATTTAACGAAACTCAACTCACCCATTGTGTTTTGTCATAACGATCTATTACTAAAAAATATTCTCTATAATCAAGAATCAAGTGAGTGATTTATTAAGTTTGATCTGTCAAATACATTATGCTAATTTATTTCTAAATTTTTAACAGATTCTGTCATGTTCATCGATTTCGAGTACGCCAGTTATAACTACCAAGCATTCGATATTGGAAATCATTTTTGCGAATTTGCGGGTAGAAAAGCCGCTGATTTAAATTATGGATCGTGATTTACAATTTCGCGTAAAATTTTTAATAGGGGTGGACGACGTAGATTATTCCTTATATCCCGAACCAGAATTCCAACGTCGGTGGCTCTACACGTTTCTAAAATTTTGGTTCGAATCCCAAGGTCGCGACTCTGATCCAACGGATGACGAGGTCGCGGTGCTCTTTGTCCAAGTGAACAAATTTGCTTTGGTACGAACTATTACATAATTTATAATCTTATCGATAGTGTTAGTGATTATTTTAATTCGATAATTTCAGGCAGCTCATCTCATGTGGGGATTATGGAGCATCGTTCAATCGATTCACTCCACGATTAGTTTCGATTACGCCGCGTGAGTATTTTTTTCCATTCCGATGGTAGTAAACTTTTGTACGAATAACGAGGGTATTTTGTCATTTTAGTTACGCTGGTATCCGTTTAGCGGAATATTTCAATCGGAAAAAACAATTCTTATCACTGGAAATGCCACCGACTTAAAAGATGAAAGTAATTCTAAATTCAAACGCACAAAAAGTAACACCACTCTTAAAAGTGAATCGATCCGATTTATGTCGATTCACGTTGCGGTTGGTTTAAGTAGATTTTCAGTGCCGGTTGATGTTGGTTTGTTCAATGTTCCTTTTTTTTTTTTTGGTGAAAATTTTAAAAATTTTATTTTTAAAATTTTGTGCAATATTTTTTTCCATCCACCTTTTCTGTTTATGTTGTTGGTTTCACGCGAATCAAGTACTTAAATTTAGCTATTTATTTGAACTGTTAACTCTTAATTTGATTGTGAAATAATAAATTGTTAAAATATAACGTTGATTCTGTTTTTTCTTATTGAAACTCAATCTTCTTCGGGTGGCGTCAAACCGAAAAAGCCATAAATTGAAGCCAAAATGTCAGCTTTTTTCTTCTGCGTTTTGATACTGTTTCGGCTGCAGAATGTTTTCAAAACGTCCACGGTCAACTTGTTTAACTGTGATACAAATTAAAATAAGCACTTTGCAACATCATAAATTTAAAACTATTTACCTGGCGAGATTTGGCCAAATCTTCGAATTCTTGATTAGAAGACGGCGTTTCGATTTTACTTCGTTTTGAGCCAGCCGAGTCTTGCGATTTCGATTTTCGTTTACTTCCAGGGTCGTAATCAGATGTGAATACAGATTCCTTAAATTCTTTAATTATCGTTCCTGCTCGTTTCTCTATTGCGGGGTTATCGGGTTCTAAAAGTTAAGAACATTGCGGTATTATTTTTCGAATATTTCGAGTCACGAATTCAGATTTTTACTCGTGTAATCAACAACTTCCTCCCTATTATCCAAATCCAAAGCGAGTGCTTCGATATTTTTCCAATGAGTTTGCAAAACTGGGTTTTCGAACGAATCGGGGTCGTAGTTAAATTGCAGTTTTTTAATAATTTTACTGGCTTTGTCGATTTGATTTTGATCGGCTCTTTGCGCTGTCTCCGGTTCGTCAAATTTTATTTTACGAATGTCGTCGGCATACGGTAAAACTAAGACGTGAAATCCGGGTGGAGTGATTTGAACTTTGTTCTCGTCTGATTCTTCATCCTGAGGTATCAATGCTACCAATTGAGCGGTGCTATTCGACCTCGGGGTACAGCGACAGATGATAACCACGTCCCTTTCGATGCACTTCGTTAACAAAGCAGAAAATATTTTAGTGCTTCCAGTTATAACTTCCTCATCCGGATACAAGAAATTGCTCGGTTTGGTATAATGGTGTAATTTAATGCACGATTTTGGTTTGAAGCCGAGCACGATTAAACCAGGTTCGCAGATTTTGCGAATTTCGCGAACTTCCTCCACATCGAATTTGATACTTTGTGCTCCATACTCGACGAACTTGCGCATGTCTGAGGGGAATAATATTTCGCCCGTTTCCGAGACGAAAGTTCTCCGTAAACTTCTTAGAGCATCGTTGTTATCCTTACTCAATCGTACGGCAAACGGAACTAATGTCGGACGAACTAGCGTATAACTGTAAAAGATCAAAAAATATTTTATATTCTTCGTCAGTTATTAAAAACAACAAAAAGCAACATACATGGCAGCTCCAACGTCGATACCGTCAGCTAACGTCAACTTAATCAAGTTTAATCGCCTTTTTTGGTGATGTTTCGTGCGAACTCTGATCAACAAAATATACACTACGCCATCTTCTTTAATCAATTTAATATAGCGAGAATTACGTTACTAATTTTACCTGGCTAATAGTTCTTCGAATTTCGACGATGGATCGGGCAATTCGGCATCATCGTCTAAGGTGTGAATCAAAGCCTGAAGGTAATAAATAGAAAAATGTTGTAACGATGCAGCGATGTGAATTTAATGCAGGTTTACTCGATAAAATTTCTGAACGTCGAAAAGTCCACTAGAATTTTTCATGTGCATCAAATCGAGACTGATTCCTCTTTCCGCAAGATCTGCTGCTCGCCTTTTTGCTTGATGATCCAAGTGAGCATCTCCCGCGTGCGGATTGTCGTTGTTCGTAAAGAGTAGAATTCTCTCGCTCGAAGTTCTGGGGGATTGCGAAAACATCGACGAACACGCCCAAAGCGCGTCACTTAACGAATAATGTGAACTGTGACCGAAATCTTTTTCGAATTTTTTTGCGCCACCTACGGACATCATCATTTGCGAATTAAATAGCGAATGGCACAAAAAATTAATGAAAGAGAACAAAAATACGAACCTTTTATAACACTCTCTACTTCTTGAATTCTTTCTGCACCAGGTTGATCTAAATCCTAAAACGATTTTACAATGCTAATTTTTTCTTTAAAATGCAATTTTTTGCAACAACGCACCTGGAAAACGGTGACGTATTTGAAATCGGATGGATTTTTTGAAATTTGCGTGCCAAAAAATATGATACCGATTAAATCCTTATCGCTGCTAATTATTTTATTGCACATTAAGTTTTTTGCGCACTGTAAAGTAAGAAAAAACATTAACTATTTGAGAATGAGTAGCAATGTCGGATTAATTACTTTAAGCGCCAATTCGAAGGGATTTCCATCTTCGCTGTCGTTGAACATATTTTTCGAGCAATCGACGAGTAAAATAATCGCATCTCGCCCCGTGTAGTACTTAAAAATCGAAACCAAGATAAAGTTCAAGTGTAACCTTAAACATCAACGATTTATTTTTCCGATCGCTGTCTCACTTGAAATTCATTTCCTTCTTCTTCCTTATCATCATCTTCGCCTATACCAGTCCAACTAAATCCCTCGTCCATCGTAAACTGGCGTTGAACGGTAGATATTCGTAGCTGAAATCAACGAACGAGCGCCAAATTCGGCGGTTACTGGGAATCCTCCTCGAAATAAGATTAATCGGTATCAATAGCGAGCATGATTTTTAAAACTAACCCTAGCGGCAAATTTTTACCTCGTTATTCTGCGGCAATTTCAGGCTCGCAGCGCCCTCGATTGTTATTGTAACGTTAATACAACTGCATGGTGAAAAGTACTTCGTTCGGGAAATATTAATATTTTTGTTGCGTGGTCGTACTATTTAGCGATGTCGTACAATTACGTCGTGACAGCCCACAAGCCAACAGCAGTTACCGCGTGCGTTACTGGTTAGTACTCTCGTTAAAAGTATTTCTTAAATGAACGCAATGTTGGTTTGTGTCATCTAAGCCTATTTCCATAGCATCGCCCTTTTAAAAATCTACTTTACCGTTTTATTCGTAGGAAATTTTACATCGCCCGACGATTTAAATTTAATATTAGCGAAAAATACAAGATTGGAAGTATATTTAGTCACTCCAGAAGGACTGAGACCCGTGAAAGAAATCGGATTGTATGGAAAAATAGCTGTATTGAAATTATTTCGTTCACCGGTAGGTATTATTGGCTTTAGCAAGAGTATTCAATTTATGCTAATACAGAAAAAATTGGCTGCGTTAGAATTTTAAAATTTACCCGCCGTTTTTAATCTCTTAAATTCAGGGAGAAAAAAAAGATTTACTGTTCATTCTGACTTCGCGTTATAATTGTATGATCTTGGAGTGTCAGCAAGATGGAGAAAATATCGAGATCGTCACCAAAGCTCACGGAAATGTTGCAGTACGTTGTAAAATATGGGAAAATAGATAGCGCAAGCATAGTGGTTAAACGGCATTGTTTTCTAGGACCGAATTGGGAGGCCATCTGAAACTGGAAGTATTGTCATCGTGGACCCAGAATGCCGAGTTATCGGGATGCGATTGTACGATGGATTATTTAAAGTTATTCCTCTCGATCAAAATAATCGAGAACTCAAGGCGTTCAGTATTCGGTTGGAGGAGTTGAGCGTTCAAGATATTGAATTTCTCGACGGATGTCAGAATCCCACAATTATTCTTATTCACCAAGTAAAATAATGGCTTTAAGCGTATTTGAAACGAGTAGTATTTGATCGCTTATATTCGTGCTTTATTTTGTTAGGACACTCACGGTCGGCACGTCAAAACGTACGAAATTTCACTACGGGATAAAGAATTTCTAAAGGGACCGTGGAAGCAAGATAATGTTGAAACAGAGGCATCGATTATCATCACGGTTCCGGAGCCGTTTGGCGGTGCTTTAATTATAGGCCAAGAATCGATAACTTATCATAATGGAGACACTTACATCGCAGTCGCTCCTCCTATTATAAAAGTAAAAAAAAAAATTTTAATTAAAAAAAAATAATTCTCACGTTGTAATTTTTTAATTCGTAGCAAAGTACAATCGTGTGTTACGGAAAAGTTGATTCCAACGGTTCGCGCTATTTGCTCGGTGACATGGCTGGACGACTATTCATGTTACTTCTAGAAAAAGAAGAAAAAATGGACGGTGCAATTACCGTTCACGATTTGAAAGTTGAATTTTTAGGAGAGGTTGATAATTTTCTTTTTTTAACCCGAGTGGTTTAACCAGAGTGCAATTGTTTAATTTTTTTGTTATTCCTACACAGATATCTATCCCCGAATGCATAACTTATCTCGACAACGGAGTTGTATATGCCGGATCACGTTTGGGCGACTCGCAATTGATTAAAGTAATAAATAGATTTTTTTTCCTAATACCGTTAATGCTAAGTTGGCTTTTTTAACAGCTTAACATCGACGCCAACGAACACGGTTCCTACGTAGAGGTGATGGAAACGTTCACCAATCTCGGACCGATTGTAGATATGTGCGTCGTCGACCTCGAACGTCAAGGGCAAGGACAATTGGTTACCTGTTCCGGAGCGTACAAAGAAGGATCGTTACGTATTATTCGTAATGGAATCGGAATACACGAACACGCCAGTATCGATTTACCAGGAATTAAAGGAATGTGGCCACTCCGCGTTAACTCGACAGGAAATCACGATAATATGCTCGTGTTGTCGTTTGTAGGTCAAAGCAGGTGATTTTAGCAAATTGTCTTCTCCACGAAATCCTCGTTGTCTAAATTTTTCTTTAAAATTTCTGACACAATTTAGAGTGCTGGTTTTGTGCGGTGAAGAAGTGGAGGAAACCGAACTCCCCGGTTTCGACAGCAATCAACAGACCTTTTACTGCGGCAACGTGATCTCTAATCAAGTCGTTCAGGTGACTGCCGCGTCAGTTCGACTAGTGAGCAACGAAACGAAACATTTGTTGAACGAATGGCGACCACCATCCGGTGGAAAAAATATCAGCGTGGTAGCGTGCAACACTTGCCAAGTGGTGTGCGCCGTCGGCTCGAGTTTATTTTACTTAGAAATCGGAGCGGGAACTATTTCGTTACTGAACACCGTGGTCTTAGAGCACGAAATCGCGTGCCTGGATCTAACTCCGCTCTCCGATTCCGTCGCTCGGTCTGAATTGTGCGTGGTCGGGTTGTGGACGGACATTTCGGCACGAGTATTGCGCTTACCTAACTTCACGGAATTGCATCGGGAGATGTTGGGCGGAGAAATAATCCCGCGTTCCATCTTAATGACTACTTTTGAAGGCATCCATTATATGTTGTGCGCACTGGGCGACGGATCGTTATTTTACTTCAACATGAATGCGCGAACGGGAATGTTGACTGATCGAAAGAAAGTAACGTTGGGCACCCAACCAACGATGCTCAAAACGTTTAAATCATTATCGACTACCAACGTGTTTGCGTGTTCGGATCGGCCGACCGTAATTTACTCGTCCAATCACAAACTGGTCTTTTCTAACGTCAATTTAAAGGAAGTTAATTATATGTGCCCTTTGAATTCCGAGGGTTATCCCGATAGTTTAGCTCTCGCTAATGATTCTACTTTGACAATCGGCGCCATCGACGAAATACAAAAATTACATATACGAACTGTATTACTGGGAGAATCTCCGAGGTGGAGTAAAAACTTAAACTGACGAATCACAAATTTATATTAAATTGGATGTCAGATGTGCTTATTATTTCTTTTCTTTACTTAGGAGGATCGCGTACCAAGAATCTTCGCAGACATTTGGCGTTTTGTCAATGCGATTAGATATTCAAGACGCGAATGGTTTGAATCCTGCCAGACAGAGCGCGAGTACGCAAGCTCAAAGTATAACCACGAGTTCGTCGATGGGGTCCGTGATGAAACCCGGCACCAGCGGATCGGCGGTCGAACAATACGGAGCAGAATTAGAAGTGCACAATCTCCTCGTAGTGGATCAACACACTTTCGAAGGTATGAATTAAATTTCATTTGAATTAAAAATTAATTAATAATAATAATTTTTAACTTTTATTTACTGTTAAAAATAGTTCTGCACGCTCATCAGTTGATGACGAATGAATACGCGTTGAGTTTGATTAGTACTCGACTAGGAGATGACACTAATACGTATTTCGTCGTTGGAACGGCTCTGGTTAATCCTGACGAGTCTGAACCTAGACAGGGACGATTAATTCTCTTTCATTACTCCGATGGAAAATTACAACAAATCGCCGAGAAGGAAATTAAAGGCGCTTGTTATTCTATGGTGGAATTTAACGGCAAGTTATTAGCATCGATTAATTCGACGGTGCGCCTATTCGAATGGACGGCGGAAAAAGAACTTCGATTGGAATGCAGTCACTTCAACAATATTATCGCCTTATATTTGAAAACGAAAGGTGATTTTATTCTGGTAGGAGATTTAATGCGTTCGATGACTTTACTCGCGTATAAACCCCTGGAGGGAAACATTGACGAGGTAAATCGAATAGAGACGTTAATGTACGATCGTAGATATACTGATTTGAAATTAAATATTCAAAGATGGCTAGAGATTATCAGCCTAATTGGATGTCTTCCGTGGAGATTCTCGACGACGAGACATTTTTAGGGGCAGAAAATTCGTTTAATCTGTTCGTCTGCCAGAAAGACAGGTGATTTAAGTTAAATCTTAAAATTTTATCGCGAATTAATAGGACTTGGTTTTTTTAGCGCTGCTACGACTGACGAAGAACGACAACATCTTCAAGAAGTGGGTCACTTTCATTTAGGCGAATTCATTAACGTTTTTCGTCACGGTAATTTCATTCATTTATTGCTTATTTGGGAGTACTTAAAACTTTTTCGTTGTTCCAGGTTCCTTAGTAATGCAGCATCCTGGCGAGAGTTCTACGCCTACGCAAGGGTCGGTTTTATTTGGAACGATTCACGGGGCTATCGGATTGGTGACGCAACTTCCGGCAGATTTTTTTAGCTTCTTATTGGACGTACAAAATAAATTGACGAAAGTTATTAAATCAGTAGGGAAGATAGATCACGGATTGTAAGTATTAATCCTGCTGATTACTAATTATCGTTTTGTACAACGAATTAATTTTTATTTCCTTTCTTAGTTGGCGTTCGTTTTCCACCGAAAGAAAAATTGAAGCTGCGTCAGGCTTCATAGACGGCGACTTGATCGAAAGCTTTCTAGATTTGAGTCGGGACAAGATGCAAGAAGTGGCGAACGGATTACAGGTAAATTATTACTTAAATATTACTCGATGTAGCGATATTAAAACACAGTTACGTCTGTTTACGTCAGATGGATGACGGAAGTGGAATGAAACGAGAGGCTTTAGTGGACGATTTAGTTAAAATCGTTGAAGAATTGACGCGAATTCACTGAGTTTTAAGAAAATTACATTTAACGCGAAACAAACTCCAATACATTTTTTGTTTATTGAGTGAACAATAAAATTTAGTTGATTTTTTTCCCTTTTGAATTTTTACATATTTTTCTTAACTCGTAAATACCTATCCGTTTATCCATTAGAAAGGTAAAGAAAGATTTCGTTCTTAATTTTGATTTACCCATTCGAATAGTGTACATTATATCGCGTACCCCAGTGACCCCAGTTTTTTCTTACTCTCGACATTTTTATCACATCAAATCAGAATTTTAACCCACTCTCAGTTCGAATACAACTGAATTGTAAGAACGATGATACGGTGTTATTTACTATATTTTCATGTGCTGTGTAAGAATACGTAATGACTTTTCTTATTCGGTTCATCATCTCTCGGTATCTAACATTAAACGTTTGTGGTAATGTTACGAACGATGGTCGAACGCTTCAAAAGCGATCTCGCAATTGCAATTACGATACGAATCTTTGACACTAGATAGAAAACTGGAAATCAGAAATTGGACCAGTATCCGAAAATATTACCAGCGCTCATCAGTTGTTTCTGTTTTTGCCGATACACAATCAGCAAAAAATTAGAATCATAGAGATTGCGCGGCACACACGTCGCAATATTGCAATATTGCATCACATCGCCGAAAACATTCTTGTATTTTAAACGAATTGTGGCTTTTTTTTAAAGGTTCGGTTCGATTAGATAAATGTACAAGCGTACAAAAAAACAGGAATGCAAGTACGAGCGTATAACCAATAAAAATGCTACATTGGTAAATTATTTAATAATAATTATAGTATATAATGAAACGCTACTTTTGCACCCGACAAACTTTCCTTTTATCGTGTGTGGTGAAAGGTAACGCGTGACGTAAGTAGTGACCTCGATTGTAATCGCGAATCATCCGGCATTCAATAACAAAGAAAAAATACGGGTCACGTGGCAATAAACTTATCGGTATTCGTAACGCGATGTTGCGCAACGTACAGAAGAGTTTGCGGCTTTTCATTAAAAGTCGATCATGGCGGAAGAAAGATATCCACATTTCGACGTAGCTATCGATCACGAAAAACTAGAAGATGAGTTCCATCAGATCATACCTAAGATTAAACCACTGTGGAAAAAGGAGAATATCGTTTACGAGGTACGTTTCTTAATACGTAAGTCTCAATAAATTAAAATATTTGTATTATTTTTGCTTTCCGATACAGAGATCGCCGTTGTCGATCTCGAGAGGAGTTCTGAACACCATGGTCAAATGTTTCGACAACTCTGACCCTCAAGATGCTATCATGATAAGAATTCACAACGACAAAATGAATCTGTGGATCGACAGAAGCGTCGAAGTTAAATGCATCAAGGTAATTGATATCATTGACATTTGATTTATTGGAGGGACCTTACTGAGAATTGACTTGTTTAGCATCTTCACGAACTGGATTGCGCTCCCGAAATACTTTGTACTCTTAAGAACGGTTTTTGCTATCGATACATCCACGGAGAAATATTAAATTCTACGAGATTGACCGAGGAACCGATTTGGAAGTAAGCGATTGATTTTGTATTATTCAAAAATATTTGAAATCGAAATTCATTTCAACCTCCAAAAGAGGAATCGCTCGCACTCTGGGTAAATTTCACGCCACCGTCGTACCGGATTTTCCAATGTCCGACGAATTAAAATTCCAAGAGCTGATGGATAAGCTTTGGACGGGTTACCCGACCGAATTGGCTAATCCTGACAAGAATGAAATGTGAGAGTTTTAATACCATAATACTAACTTCCTCTTAAAGTTAAGTTAAGAATACATTTAAATCAACGTCGCTTAGATTTAAAAGAGAATTTCCTCCGGTCGACGAACTCAAAGCGGAGTACGAAGAAATTGGGGAACTTTGCCGCCAATTAAAATCCCCGATTGTGCTCGCGCATAACGACAACCGACCAGAAAACATTATATGGAACGAAGAATTAGGTTAAATTACTCCCAAAATTTTAAAAAAAATTAAATGCCGTCGCGATGAACAAAATGTGATATTTCATAGGTAAAATAAGCTTCGTCGATTTCGAAGCGATGACCTACAATTATCAGGCTCACGAAATTGCGTCGCACATGTCCAGATTTTGTGGCCTAGATCCACCTGATTACACCTTGCTACCTAGTGAGGAATTCCAGAAAAAGTGGCTTAGAGTCTACCTGGAGCAGTTATATGAAAGTTCCGAGCGTAATCCGAAGGAAGTGTCGGAACGAGACGTTGAAAAATTGTACTTCCACATTACGAAATTTTATTTGGTACGGGGAATCGAATTGCGAATCGCGTCGATTATTATTGTAGATAACTATTAATCATTTTGCAGTTTCTTTTACTTCTTTCCGCAATAAGCGGGCCGGTTTTTCAGGCCATGAATATTTTAGACGACAAAATCAACATTTTGGGGTGAGTGGCGAAAATCATAACGCGAATATACAGATTTCACATTTATTTTATTATTTCACGGGTGCGTTTCAGATTTGCTTTAGTGAGTTTGCAAGAGTACCGCAAAGAAAAAGAACGTATTTTGAAAATCGAAATGCCGAATTGACGATGTAGAAATTGTAACGAAATAAAACTTGATTATTATACATATAAATAAAAGGTTTATGGTGATAATCATTCGTTTCCTCAATGGATACAGAAATCCCAAGCGCGTCAGACATTGTATTCTGTACTTTTTGCGAATTATTTTTCTAATAACCGTAAATGAAAAGAGAATCAAAAGTTTCCAAACTCTTCTCTCTTTTTTTTTGATACTGCAGCTACCTGTTGATTTCGTAACATCTTCTTTGACGTTAAACGTCCCCATCCGGGAAAAAGGGAGGAGGAAAGAACGTGCAGCGTTCGTTTTAAACTCGTGACCTACTTTTGCTTTTTATCGATGTTTTTCCGCAGTAACGAATGAGCGGCGGCCTTGAGATAGCAACCATGCGAATCGCAACAAACAAACGCGTCAGAAATAATTGCGTAACATCTGCGCCTGATTGAAATACGCTGCTCAAAACACGTGCGGTAATGGAAGAGGTAACGTGTCCACATTTTCAGGTCGAGATTGAACCGGACGAAGCGGAAAAAGAAGTTAAACGATTTCTCGTGTCGGTAAAGCCGTTTTGGAATATCGACGATGTGCTGTTTGAAGTAAGTGTTTTTATAATTCGGTTTTACGGCGTACGGAGAATTTTAAAAAAGTTTTTTTACGAGCAGAGATCCGCGTTCGAGTTTTCCAAAGGGTTGGTGAATACGATGATCAAATGTTACTCCAAGAAACAACCGCTTGATGCCATGATGATCAGGATTTACAACCCGAAAATCAGTGCCGTCTTCGATCGGGACGTCGAAGTTAAATGCGTTAAAGTATGATAAATCAGGAAAAAAATACAAAATTTAAAAAAAGATTGTGTTTTGTAAACTTTTTACTTTCTTAGTATTTAGGACGAAAAGGTTGCGCTCCAAAAATGTTGATGACTTTCACCAATGGTTTTTGCTACGAATTTTTTCACGGAGAAGTTCTCAGCTGCCGAAGATTGACCGAGAAACCCATCTGGTGGTAAACGCAAACGTCGAAAGTAATTTTTCGATGTCTAAAAAATCGTCGAATCAATCATTTTAGTAAAATAGCGAGAACTTTGGCTAAAATTCACTCGACGAGAATCGACGATATCGGACTGGAAAAAAAGGCGCTGATCGATCACTTCGTCCATCAAATGTTTCTATCGTATCCCAGCGAATTTGCGGATGCTACGGATGACAAAATGTAAGTTGAATCCGTTTTAACTATTTTGCTACGTACTAATGACCTTAAACGTAAAGACTCCGAGAAAATCTTCCGACCAAAGAAGTCTTACAAGACGAACTCGAGTACCTTCTAAACATTTGCAAAAATCTCGGTTCTCCTATTACTTTATGTCACCACGATGTTAGGGCAGAAAATATCCTGTGGAATAACGAAACGAGTACGAACTATCTTAGTATTTAGTTTAACCTTATTAGTCGTTAATTCTAATTATTTTCTGGCCAGAAACAATTATGTTCGTCGATTTCGAAAACATGAATTGCGATTATCAAGCGGTAGACATCGCCGCTCACATGATCCGCATTTGCGGTAAGCTTTTCCCATTTCCAATTACTAAACGAAATTTCGCTGAAAATAAATCCTTAATCCGCCAGGTGTTAATCCTCCGGATTATTCGCTGCTCCCCAGCGAAGAATTCCAGTTAGCGTGGATTAAAGTGTACTTAGAAGAATATTACGAATCGACTGGTCGCGATAAGCGAACTATCACAGAGAAAGATGTACGATTAACATTCCTTCAAGTGTCAAAATTTATTCTGGTAAGGATTACCGCGATTTCCTACGAAGGCAGCGCTACAAATTAAAATTATTATTTTAATTTTATACACTTAGTTACTTCTACTCGCCGAGACTATCGGCTCGGTTGTATTTTACTCATTCAAGTTGCATAAAACCAAAGTGGATTTGATGAGGTAACTCGTTTGACGTCGCGATTTCATCGATTGATAAATGAATTTAACTAATTTGTTTATTAAATAGCACGGCAGTGTTGGCTATAAAAGAATATTATCGCTCGAAAGAGCGCATCCTCGATCAAAAATTACCGCAGTAAATACGTAAAACTACGATTGACGTCTACGTTGTAGAATCAAAAAAATAAATTACTTCACTAACGCTGGCGTTAGGGTAATTACAACTTTTGAAATTTATTTTCAAATATTACAATAGTTATATTACGATAGTCAGGAAAAAATCGTCCTGAATTTCGGGCAATTTGTCTGCCCGGTTCCCGTTTGTTAATTAAATTAAATTTTCTTTTCCTCTGTAAAATAAAATTAAATACCATCCACGAATAACGCCCGTGTGTCGTTTGATTCGATTAACGTTTTAAAATCGTTCTAAAACATTCGCATCCTGCTCTTAACGCGGACGAGGTCTCGCCGAGCGACGATGAGCGAGCCCCAAACCAAGATCATCTCACCGATCGCTCACGTCGAAGTTCGGTTGACCGAAGAGAATATCAAGAGCGAATTCCTCAAAGTTTTGCGAATTATCCGACAGGATTGGATTTCGCACGATGTTAAATATAAGGTGGGATAGCGAATAATCCGAGTTGACCGAAAATAATTTATTTTTTATTAGATCGCGGTCAACGGAAGTGGAGTGGTCAAGTGTTATAATCCCACAGATAGAAGCGATAAGATCGTGGTCAGGATTTTTCAAGACGTTAACGATCTTCTTAAAGGAAATAGCACCGAAGTGGCGTTGATGAAGGTATTGCTTCGATTCTGATAATTCTTATTTTTAATACGTTGGTCTAATTTAAGCTGATTCACGACAAACACGGCTTTGCGCCGAAAATCATCGCGTCTTTTTTGAATGGATACGCTTACGAATATATTTACGGGAGATACATGTCTCTTCAAGCCATCACGGTAGAATCTAATTGGCGGTGAGTTTATATTTAATGAGACGCGCGTTGATTATTATACTTAAGTAATTTTATCACGACTGAGCAGCGCAGTCGCTAAACAGATGGCTCAACTTCACGCTACCGAGGTAGAACCTAGTCTGCAAAAAAATGCCAAGATTGGTGATTTATTTACTACCATTCCGGAGGATTATCCGATTGCTTTGAAAAATCCGGAATACAACGCGTTGTAAGTTGGTCGTTGCGAATTTTTTGTTTCTCGTCTTAACGTAAATCGTGGTTCGATAGATTTCAAAAAGAATTACCTTCGAAAGATCGAGTGATCCGCGAAATTTCATCTCTGATCGAACATGTTACGAACTTGGATTCGCCGATCGTTCTTTGTCACAACGATTTAAGGGCGCAAAATATTATTTGGAATAAAGATACCGGTAATTAATCACTCCAAAATTCTTTAATTTTGGAAAGATTTGTTCATGGACTACTGTACAATTACAAAATTAGGCGATATTAAATTCGTGGGTTTCGAAAACGTCGGATTTAGTTACCAAGCGCAAGAAATTGCCTATCATTTCTGGAAATTTGTCGGTAAGAGAATCGTTTTTTAATTTCTTTTCCACGGTTCACCGTTCACCGTTCGTAATGAAATATTTTTCGCGAACAGGAGATGATCCATCAGATTTTCAATCGTACCCAAATCGCCTATTTCAAATGCGTTGGTTGAAATGTTATTTAGAGCATTGGTACGAAATTACGGGACGAGACAGCGAATCGGTGGAACTTCCAAACGTCGAAAAACTTTACGTCCAAGTGAACAACTTTTATCTGGTACGTTTCTTATTGCCTAACCGATGATTAACGCGCTAAGGGTGTAATAACTATTCTACTAACCTATTTTATTTTCAGTTATTTCTTTATCAATCATTGGCGGATCTGTCCATTTTCGACAAAGTGGCGGAGATAGATACAAACACGCACATTTTCGAGTACGCTCGAAACATCTCAATAATTCGATAGCAACTAAATTAGTTTTAAATTATTTTTCAGCGTGGCGTTGGTTAGTTACAAGGAATATTTACGTCGTAAACACGAAATTCTTAATCTAAAAATGCCCCAAGTTCCTCCGGAAAGCGACAATTCTTTTTCTGGTTGGTGCGTTTCGGATTTTGACAGTTCGTTCGTCGAAGCGATGTACGCGGAGCGACGAACCACCATGTAAAGCATCCCAAATCTCTCGATAATATACTTAGCAGATTTGCAGATTTAAGACATTAAAGATATTAATTCATTTTAATACACATGTCAAAAAACAAACGCTCGCGTAGGATTTTCAAGAGGGCATTTTCAGCGATAGGATGGAATCTTTAATTCTGCAATATTCTCGGTAGCTCGGAACGGCAGAACTAAATATAAACAACTCCGTTTAACGCGCAAAGACTACACTAAGTTAGTGGTTAACGAACCTAAAAAATTCCAGAGGAAGTTCTCCAATATTTTCCAAATGCACGACGTGACACACGAATTGAAGCAAAAACAGCTGAGAAAGAAACATTTTTAAGTAAATTAATTTCGACAGTGAATTTGTGGCAAAAGTCTTTTTATCGATATTTACCAAATAACGAGAGTTAACTCGAACGTACATACGCTCGATTTCGATCTCGTCGACGGTATCACGCTCTGAGGTAGCTCGGTTGAAAGTCTCGAGGTATATTCGTAACCAAGCCGTTTGGAATTCTTTTTCGGGATATTTCGAATAATCGTTATTATTAACTCCCGTATATTTCCAAAAATGATACGCTATGTCGGCCGCTTGGTCCGCCAATCCCGCAGTTTCGAAATCCACGAAGGTTATGGCGTCTGTAATCCATCTACTCGTTTTTAACACGAAATTTAATAATATAAAAAGTTATCGTACCCATTTCCACATTCCAAACCATATTTTCGGCGCGTAAATCATTGTGACAAAATACTGTCCTGGATTTTTGGTTCGCTATGACGTCCTGGATTCGTTGAATTTCCTTATTAATAACGTCCTTTTTCGGCAACTCTTCCTGCAATCTTTAATTCATCGTCGAATCAAATTTCGCTAGTTTTATCCCAACATCACGTTACGTTTTATTTCGCTCGGGATTCTTCAGCACCTCGGGGTATAATTCCGGCAATTTAGCGACGTAGACGGGATATTTGGCAGTTTCTCGAGGATCGTCGTTTAAGACGATCGAGTGCATCAACGCAATTTGAGTAGCAATAGTTCTTTAAAAAAATAATAATTAATTAAAAACAATTTTTATCTGTTTTAGACGAAATAAAACTGCGGGAAATGAAGTACTTCCAGTTATGCCCAGCTCGAATTGTATTCGACGTCATTACTTCACCGTCAACGTAGTCGTAACAGAATCCACTCGCGTAAGTAAGAAGCACGTTTGGAGCGAATCCAAAACGATCGTGGATTAACTGAAAGATTTGCTATTTCTATAATCTGAAGCCTTATCTTGGTTTTTTTAAATTTATTATCTCTTTACCTTCGCGTTAAAAACCTCTCGTTCTCTGTTTAAAAATTCGTTATGCGCGTCGTTTTCGCGCGTTCGAAACACAACCGCGTTTTCGCCGTCATCGTCGACGAGCGCCGACACCATCGAGTTCAGCAATCCAGAAGCCGCTCCTTTTGGAAACACCTAAATCATTCCGAAGTAATTTACTCATTGAAGTACATCCGACATCTCAAAGCGAGTGAGTGCGCACTGTAATCACCTTAAACCGAACATCTTTCAACGCCCAATTCGGTCGAACACGACAGATCAATTTTTGCAAATCGGGAATTGAATTTTCGACGTCGACGACTACGTCTGCGTGCGGAACGGCAATCATGATTGACAATCAGATCCGTTTAGTGAATATAATAAGACGAATGCTGTTTGTCCGTTGCTCTACCGTTCTTCACGTCACAGCACAACGGTACGATATTACGTAAGATTTACAACCAGATTAGAGCAAACTTTGTACGTTTGCTCAAGATCGGTACTTTGATCAATTATTTTTTTTAACGAATGCAGGTGTATCAAACTACGGCCGAGAAGATTGACAGAAATGACGTCTGCCTGCAACAAATACCAGCTTATCCGTAATCGGTAGATGACATTTCGGCGCAGGTAGGATTAATTTTACCCTGGTTTTACTAACAGTAAAGTGTCTCATTCGAAGACGTTAAAGTTACTAAGGATTTACACGATCTTTATTTCGAAATAACCAGCAACGCTAACTTTTAATCGAAAATATGCGCGCTCCACGGGTTGGCTCTCCGATTGCCGCGAGATTGTGATTTTTTCACGACGGCAATTTTAACGAGAGCACGGACTCCTTAATTCTGCAATACTCGCGATAACTCGGAAGAATGGAACTTAAAATCACAAAAAAATCAGACGAGTTATTTCGCTGAAAAATGAAATTAAACCGTCCGTACCTAAATATATCGACATTTATGTCGTCGAATTTGTCGAGTTGGGCAACGCAACCCACTGATTGAATCAAATATAACTGCAACGCACGAGTCAATGTTAATACAACTGCAGGAAAAAATGTGCCACGAGCGTTACCAGAAAATAAGTGTTCACTTGAATGTATAAAAGTTCGGTTTCTTGCTTCGTGACGGCACCGCACCCTGTAGTCGCTCGATTGAATGTTTCCAAATATACGCCGAGCCACACCATTTGAAATTCTTTTCCCGGGAATTTCGAATAATCTGGATTTTCGACCCCGGAGTATCGCCAAAAATGATAGGCAATATCGCCAGCCTGTTGAGCTAAACCGGCGGCTTCGAAGTCCACGAATGTTATAAAATCTGCATCGAATGAAATTGTATACCCGACGAGAACGGAGACATTGGTGAAATCTTACCGGTATCTTTATTCCAAATCATATTTTCGGCTCGCAGATCGTTGTGACAGAAAACCACCTTCATTCGGAGAGATTCGATCGCCTTCAAAATCTGTCGAACTTCCGCAATGATGAAATCTTTCTTCGGCAATTTTTCTTGAAATCTAATTTCGGACGAAAACGGTTAAAACGTTACTCCGTAAAGATAGCGATTTCTTTACATTTTGTTTTGTTCCTCATTTTTCAACGAGTCGGGATAATCGACGGGACATCTCGCAAAGAATTCCGCTAATCTCGCCGCGTCGCACGATTTCTCGTCGATGCTCGTGGAATGCAACAACGCTACTTGTTTTGCTATCGTTCTGAAATTTATCGGAATATACACGAAAGTCAATTAATTGGGTGTGAGAAAACCGGTTACCGTACCTCCAGTTTTTCTCTAACGCTACAGTTTGCGGCGTCATCACTTCACCGTGGATGTAATCGTAGCAAAAACCGTTTTCGTACGTCAAAATTATGTTCGGAGCGAAACCGTGACGATCGTGAATCAACTTAAAACGGAAAAAACATCGACCAAAAAAAAATAAGAATTTGAGGAACACGGAATTTATCTTGCCTTCGCGTTAAAGATTTCCCGTTCTCTGTTCAAAAACTCTTCGTGCTTTTCGGATCCGTACGCTCTGAACATTACCGCATCTTTTTTATCGTTGTTGACGAATGCCGTCACCATGGTATTCAAACATCCGGAATCTGCTCCTTTGGGCGACACCTGCGCGCTATCTTTTAATTAAGCCGACGAAACCGAATCAACGAACGCGAACCTTAAACACCACGTCTCGCGAATTCCAAGCAGGTCGGACGAAACCGGTTAATTTCCTCAAGTCCGGTATCGGGTCGTTGGGATCTACTCGCACGGCGTAATGTATTAAACCGTTCATGGTATGCGCGGAATTGCGTAAAATATCGCGAGGTTCTTTTATATAGTGCCTGACGTTGCACTAGTGAGATTTAAATCCAACTAAATCGGACAAAAATCCGCGATTACGGACCGCGCGACCGAAGTCGATCGATTTATAATACAGGTGTAATCAAAGAGTTAAACGGTAAATGTGTGGTAATAAACGCACCTTAGACCGTTACGCAACATCAACGCTTCAATCAACCAAAATCTATTTTTTTTTCGTTCTTCAATTATTACACGAAGCATTATTCGATATCTCGATAATCTTATCTCGTATAACATAATGTTTACGAAAAAATTTAATGGATTTTTTAAATCGAAAAAATAATTAATTACATAATTTAAGGTCTGATCATCGCTTCGACGGCAGATCGGTTTTCGAAGTACTCCGTAATTTGTAACATGCAAAATCTGAAAATCACGAGTTTCGTTCAAATATTATATTTATCGAAATCTAGTAATATTTTCCTTACTCGAACGCGTCGAAAACGCCGTTGGCTACTAGAGAAAGACAACCGACTCCGACGAGATATCGGCAATATTGCGCCATTCGATTGACGTCCACGCGCAGGCGTTCCACGTCCTCGTCCGTCACTTCGTCTCGATTTCTTCCCGTTGCTTCGTAATAATATTCTAAATACGACTTTATCCATTCTACTTGAAAATCCCGATCTGGAAAACGGTGCGGTTGAGGATTTCGGACGTCAGTGAATGAAACGAAATGCGCGGCGATTTCTTGCGGTTGGGTCAGCATTCCGGAATGTTCGAAATCGATTAATTTCAATTCGCCTGATGGAACGATAGGTAGTCAACGTCGGTTGATTAATTTTAAAATTTTCAAGTATTTACCGGTCTCTGGATTCCATATAAAATTTTCTCCTTTGGAATCACTGTGACTGTAAACGTACGACGCGTCTTTAGGAATTAAATCTTTAATACGCTCGACCTCCGCATTCAAGGCGTCGTGATCCGGGATTAACGCTAATAATCTACGTAATATATTCCGCATTACGTTATACATTCACGAGGTTTAAATCATTATCTATACCGGTTTGTTCTGTCGACATCTTTTAAATCCGGTGGAAATTGTGCGAAGAACTCGGAAAAACTGTCGAGCGACCACGACGTCTTCCAATCTGCGGTCGGTTGCGCGTTGAGTGTGGCTAATAATTTTGTAACGCGACTAAATTAACGAGTTTAAAACTTCAGTTAATTGTTTAGCGGCTAGTTTTCGAAACTGTGTATACTCACGGAATCATTTCTCGGGTACAAACCGAATCGCAATTTAAAGTAATCCCTTCTAAATATTTGTAACATAATCCATTTGTGAAAACTGCGACCAATTCCGGACCCAATTTTAAATTTCTAATTTTCTGCACAGAGTTAAATTAATCAAACAAGACTATAAGAGATATTCGAATGTAATTTATATACTTCCAAATTTCTTATTTCGCGAGAACGGTCGAAACTGGCGTTTGGCTTTCCGTCCTCGGTCATCCGCGAAAATTCGAGATAAATCCGAACCACGAGTTTGTCGTTCGGTTTTGAGGAATCCCAGCAATAATACATTCGATTTATAATTCCACCGTCCATTGCCTACAAGTAAATACACTCGACATTAAACAACCGTGAAAAAAAAAGCCATTTCGCAAACCTCAGTCTGGATCTTATTTTTGGACCATTCGGGTTCAATTTTGCTCACGAGCTCCGCAATATCTTCGCGAAAGTTTTCCGTCGACACCGTGAACTTAAAACTAGGGACGGTCGTGAATTTTTCCATGAATAATTCGTAAAATCTAGAAACAAACTCGAAAAAACAAACGTCGAAGTGGGAATGGCAACGAGAGTGGAACGCGATAAGTGGCATCGCTCGGACATTGGAGCGAGCGATAAGACATTGAAATAATCGTGGATTGAGTTCAAAATATTTGATTCTTATTTTTTTTTTTTGTTCAAAAAATATTTAATTTCGCGTGCTGCGATTGCAAACGATGGACGACTCAAAAATAATTCAATTACGCGTTTCGTTTTGTACTTTTTGGCGCTGACCGACATTAGAAAAAAGAGAGATGTTGCGTGACGCAGTTGGTTTACAAAAGAAACCCGCGTTACAACTTTATAAACGAAAATTTTTGGAATCGCCTCGAACAATATTTTTCTTTCCATCCCAGCCACGTGTACATCCTTTTAAATTTGTCCGTTTCCTCTCACGATCCTTAAACCGGCAACGCGCATCCGTTTACATTATTTTATTCGCATTGTATCAACTCGAAATTGAATTCGTACTTTGGATTCATCGCGTTCGTACCAACACGCCACTTTTTTTTTTTGGAAACGGTCCGGTATAAAATGGACAGCCACAACGCGCCATTAATTATTATTAAAAAAGTGAGTTATCTCGTCGATCTAGTCCGTGAATAAAATTTTAATTAATCTATTTACCCTTGGTTTCAGTAAAAGAATCGAAATGAAAATGATCGTCGCCGTCGTCTTTGCGTTTTTGGTCGCGTCCGCAATCGCGCGCGACGGACCAGCTGCGCAAGATGAAAAATGGGAAAAATGCAACGACAAACAAGACGCGGGTTTAGAGCAGTTGGCCAATCAATTGAACAAGTAAGTCTCGATATATTATATAATAATCTTCGAGTCATTTCGACGTGAAGGTTACGACGTAATTTTTTTCCAGAGAAGAAATTTACGTGATGAAGGCGTCCGATCCTTGCACGAAATGCAACGTTTCTCAATTGGGATCGGTCAAGCGAATCGGCGACTCCGCATTTTCTAAAACCGACGATACCACCACCAAACACGACATGAAGATCGGTTTCGATGGCTTGATCATAATTTGCGATTGTGAAATGGCAAATCCGTAAGCGCCGAACCAAATACCTTAATCTTGTTTTGAATGTTTTATCTTGTTTTGAGTTCAGTATATGAGCGTTACCAAACAAAAATGACATTTCCAGCGTCTTTTAAATTTCAAAAAACAGGTGGCGAACGAGATTTCGATTTCGTAGAAAAGATTTTAGTAAAGTAATTAGTGCGATTTAAAAAATAATTCGTTAATTTTCGGGGCACGATACGGAAACCGAATCGCCTTTTTTCGGTCGGATAAAAATTCAATAGATTGCTAGCTAAAAGTTTAGCTAGAATTATTTTTTGTGATCGTTTCGTTTTGTTTGTTTTTGTAGATCTGGAGACCCATTGAAAGGATTAACGCATACCGTATGGAAAGAGCCGGAAGTTGCGCTCGAGATGATCATCAATTCCGACAAAAATACCGTTCAAATTCCAAAGTCAGAAGTGTTGTCTCCGGTTAATCAAGAAACGGCGAAATTAGACTGCAAAGGCGACAAGGATTACATCGACAAGTGCGAAACTGCGAGAGATAAAGGATCCTTCGATAAAATTACCAAAGATGCTGTTCAAACGCTCTTTCCCGGAGAATCGACTAAGATCATCCAGTCGGACAACAATCTCCTCTTGGATTTGAACTGCGAAAATTGTTAAACAAATTAGACGACTTAAAGTCGAGCAAAGATGCATTAAAAGTGTCGAAAAAAATGCCCTTGTTCTCGCAATATCTTTAACCTAAACTAATAAATATTTCGCAAAAGATTTAACGAATCTGTATTGGCAGTGATGAGTTTGGAGTCTGAGTTTTAACACGAATCTTTCCGCGTGGCTTCGGGATGATGGGTTCGCGTGACACGCCAGCTATTGGGCAAGATTTTTGTGCGTAATTTATGACGGGATATTCGGCATGTCCTCGCATCATTCTCGCACGTCAACTTCGATCGAAATGGCGTTCAATACA
>JAQIWS010000339.1:0-26230 GCA_034696085.1 Stigmatogaster subterranea | reverse complement strand
TGAACCTCTTTCAACAACTTATTGGACCACTAACAATCCATGAAATAGAAATTGCCAGTCTAACCTAAATATTTCCCATTTTTCCTTTGTGACCAAAATCTTTATTTCTTTCCACGCATTAACAACAATAACTTCACTCACTTTCACTCCCATTGATTGACAACAGGGAAGTACGAAAAAAAATGGAACATCCTCGGCTAGCGGAATGGAACAAGAACGCCTCAGCTGTAGTTCCACGAAGTCCACACCAACGAACCATGACACGTCACGCGTCGGGGATCTCTCCCAGCAGCATCAACAATAGTCCGAACTCCACCAACCCCTCGTTCTTACACGCAATGCCCCCTCGTGACAGATAAACGTCCTGTTTCTCCACCTCTCTCACTAAAACTCAGCTTCCACTCCCATCATTGCAAACGCGTTGCCTTTTTCCCTTTTTCATTTCCTACTAAGATGACTCCCACAAAACCCCAATAGAAAAAGAAAAAAGGTTTTTTTTGGGGAGAATGGAAAAATAAAAAGAAAAAAGGAAGGGAAAAAAAAGAGAGATAGGCGTTCGCATTGATTTAGGGAAAGGTCAAGAAAACAAGAAACAAGTGGCAAATACAATTGATCAAAGTTTTGTTGTTTTCCCGCGCTTTTGCTCGTGTTTTATCACGCGAATGTTCTGTACACACAATTAACTATCTAGGCTTAAGCTGTTTATTCACCCGTAGTAAATCAAAACTGACATTTATTTGCAATTAAAATAGATCACTGACACACGTTTAAGAAGTTAAAAGCAGTCGAGTTTGTGCTGCCGACTGGAAAAACAATTTTCCAATTATAGTTTTTTTTTTTTTTTATTTTGTGGTGGATGAACTAAAAAAAAAAATAATAAAAAAAATACTTCATTTTTCTGGATTGTGTTTTTCTTTTCTTTGATATTGTTATTTGTCAAAAATGTCCTCACCACATTTTCTCCTTTCCAATAACAAAAAAAAAAATAATCTAAGAAAAGAAAAATCGGAGGAAAAAACATCTCGATTTCTAATCACTAACGATAGATAATTCTTTCAAACCCGTGGAAAACACGTCATAAACACGTACTCAGCCAATTACACGTATAATAATTACAAATTGGTGAAAACTGATGGAAAATCCATGTTACGATTCATCTAATTCCGAAAACGAAGCGACTCGACGCATATTTAATAACCTAAAGTAAAAGAACGAATCGCAAATTAACCTTAAGTACAATTTACACCGCTCGCGTTAATTCCCTCTTTCATTTGAAAATTACTTCTGACGAAAACTTCAAAACGCTAAAACACAAAACGCATTAAAAACCTGCTTTCCCTCTCGGCTAAAAACGAAATATCGCGCGCGCTATTTCAGAAATTATTTTGTTGTTTGCGAGCTGTGAAAAATTATATACAGCGCTCTTATCGCTCGTGACAAACGGCGGTCATGTTGCTACTTTTCCTAAGGTTAAACAGCGGGCATAATTTTCGTTAAACCATCAGAAATCAAAAAGAGAAACATTTGAACTTTTGTCCTCTGTATTTAGACCACCCACTCGGCGTTCTCTAATAGAATCGCTGCAAAAAGTAATAACATCCACGCGCAGTGTTGATATACTGCTTTTATTTAGCGCCACGACAACTAAAAAGATAAAACCCAAACTAAATCGCGCTATAAATATCTTCCATCGATCGCTTTCGTGAAATCGCTGGACGTTTTCAACTTCTGGTTAACTGGTTTGTAATAATGATGATAACGACTGAGTTTATTTTTTCCGCAACTTGGAGTCAAAATTTAAGACATCTGCGCTTTAAAAAAAAAACAATTTTTCAAATTTTCCGATTTTTCACCCCGTCAAATTACAAACCAATTATTAATATTTATTTACATGAACAACCACCAAAACTGTCCTTTTAAAAAAAAATTACGATTTACGATACGCGTGTCACATTACCTTAATTTATGCCAACAAACACGCACTATAAACTTTTTCCGCGGTTTCGTAGAATCGTAGTACACTCATCCAACCGACAGACACAAGCAATTAAACATTTAGACACGGATTCCAGCACTCATCTGACACGAGAAAAACAACTTTTGACAATCTACGTCCAAACCCTTTAATAATGGACATTTCAAAATAACTATTAACCAACATTGTATCCGCCTCAATACATTTGTCATGGTTCAAGGACCGAAACCAGCCGAATTCAGCAAGCAGACAATAACATTAACATCTGTGCTTGCGGCCACATGTATGTCACATCAGGCGACCATCGTGCATAAAGGCATGTCATGCTTGTGGACATCGCTTCAATTATGTATACGACAACCCGCACGCTCGTTGTGTCAATGTCTTTTACACTTATCGGACAAGTGTTTAATCACAACATCGTGCAGATTTCGTCCCACGCATACAAGAATTACGGTTAAAAAAGTGTAGAAATATTTTGTTTCTTGTTATTGTTAAATAGCAAGTTTTGAGTAAACAGCGATATAGAAATTAAATACCAACAAAATGCGGTTGTATTTGCATCGCAATAATCGTATTTGCAGATTGGAATACTGATGGTATGAATATTTAAATCCCAAACGGTAATTTGTATGAAATTGAGTAAATAATAAGATTATAAATAAATATATTGCACTGCAATTTAAATAACTTGTGATTCTCATCCGTTCTTTTATCTTCCAGCTGCTTGCAAAAAGAATTTTAGAAGTTGAAGTTGTTTACTTAAAACCCGTGGTTGATTAAAAATTACGCGTACTCGAGAGATGAGTAGAAAATTAAATATCCACGAAACCAAATAAATTTTGTTAATTAAATACAAAACTATAAGTTTCAGTTTAAGAATTCAGCGTGATTGCTTAATTTAAAAATCAATTAAAATTAATACATAAATATACAATATATATTTTTAGTAACGACTATTAATTAATATTAAACGTTTTGTTTTTCTAAAAAAAGAGAAAAGCGGATTAACTGCACGACGTAGGGGCAAAAAAAATTTACTGGAGATGAAATTTGACTTTATAAATTAATCGAGACTGTGGAAAGCTGAACATAAGGCCCACTTATCACGAGAACTAATAAATATATCTTCAAATAGCCTATAAGCACACACACTCACGCGAACATTTTGATGGATGGCATATTGACAGCCATTCCACCCATTTTCGTTCCGACTATAAATAATTGAGAAATTAATGAAAAATATTTTCACTCGCTTTTTTTCTCGTTATTGTACTCTACCTCGCGCGTTTCATATTAAAAGGAAATAAATAACGCAAATTCTCTCTCGAGACTATGATATAAAAAAAATTATTAAAATTGCCAAACGTGATGAATTAACTCACACAGCCGACCTTAAAGCGAAGTTTTACACGCAAACATTAATACTCCACTCAGTCCTGGTGTCGTGTGTCAGTGAAAACAGCAAAGTCCACTCCAGTTAGCTTTAATCCCTTCGACACTAAACACTTGCGTCACAATGGCGACAGCCCGAGGAAACACTACACTCTCATAATTAGTCTTTTCGTGCTTGCGTAATTCTTAGCCTAAAGTCAAAAGGAAATAATTAAAAACGCCTCCGTATGACTCTGCCTGCGACATGTGCACTTATGGGTCTTTCTTTCATAACGGGTTCTTCTATTCTCATTTCAAGACCACATCTGTTATAGAGATAAAGCATCTGTTTTTTCTTAACCTAAGGAGTCTACTCAAAATGGAAATCGCGAAGAAAAACAGTTTAGATTAACGTAGAAAAAAATGTTGTAGTTAAAATTATTATTTATGAAGTTGAGCCTGTTAGGCTTTTGGGCAGTGTTGAGACGTTTTGATAATATTTGTAATTTTCCGGTAGTTTGGTTTGGATAAACATTGCCGCATTAAAAATCGCTTAGGGCCTTGAGCATTTTGTGATTTTGGAACCTTTGGTCTTGAAAAATGAAAATTGTTCAAACTGATGCGCAATATGCGAGGACACTGATGTTTCTAAAGTTGTACTTGTACAACAACTTTTTCTTAAACTTTTTGGGACGCCTAAATCCCACATAATCTTTGGGCCCTTTATTGTACAATAAATCGTGGTGTACTAAAAAATTTTTATCACTATAGTTAATCACTGTTTATTGTTGGTCTATAAAATTTTTCAACATTTTCCAAATTTCAAAGGTTTTAGTAGCAAACTGCGCCTGCGCTTAACCATGCTTATTGAAGATTAAAACACAACAGACCTATACAAATCTTCAAATACCTGGAAATGCATTTTAAAATACATTAAGAGAAGATTTTTGTGTTTGAAACGAAACGTAATTTAATAATACTCGACTGATTTGTCCAATAAATCATGCGATGTGAATTAAAGCGAAGTTGCAAATGAATTTTGATGCTTTCTTAAATGACTCCGCTCGCATTAATCCACTCCGATGACGTTGGAGTGTATTAACAGATGGAAACTCGTTGTTTTGAAAAATATCCTCATCGAGTGCGCTTTACCAGCTGTCGACTGGCTTCTCCTTCCCACAATTCTAACTGAGCGCACTAATTAAATGCATATCTTACTCCGCAAAACTTTTTTAATACCTATATAAAACAAAATAATAAATTTTCCATTTACTAAAAAATTTTCTTTCTCAAAACCAGAAAAAAAATTTTCAATTTTTTTTAAGTTCTCGCAATCCTTTTAAATTTAAAAACATCAATCACACGTGTGATTACCACCGACAACTCCTTCTCCCCTCGCCGCCATCAAACTCGTCATGTCGCGCGCTTTTGAAAACAATCCCGTGTAATTAAATGGCACTACAGTGTGTCACCAAACGAAACAATTTCCACAGATTTGCATCCGAATGCGACAGAAATGGAGAGAAAGCGCTTTCTCTCTTTCGCCAATGTCTCCGTCGAGACTACTTTTCCTTTGGGGCGAAAGAAATTGAAGCAATAACATTTGCATCATCAATGTTGAATCAAACTGCCTACCATTCTTTCATTTGATTCATCTTATACACAAAAGACATATAGCGCGCCGCTCGTATCTATTTATCAACCGCCACCCTTTTCGTCTTATTGGGTAAAAAGAGAAAAAAATACATATCATAAAAATGCATAAATTGTATTCAACACCCTACTTAGGAATTGTGCGTGCTGCATGCACCAGAACAATGCGCAGCTTATGCCTAGCGAAAAGAATATAAAACGCGATGCTTTCACAACTAAACCCAAAACTAACACAGCATGAGCAAATGCGTTCTATTCATGGTGTGTTTGGGTATGTATACCAAAGTGAGATAGGGTTTTTTTCTTCTTTGTTAGTGAGGGTTGGGATTGAATTTTTTTTTTGTTATTTTTTGAGGGAGAAAAAGTGAATATGGTGAAAAATTGAAAATTGGAAAAAATTGTTGAAGTTACACTAAGTATGGAAAATGTTAAATGTTTGTAGAATAGTGTAGAAAATAAATAAGTGATTGTAGTATTTTATTTGTTGGCGGTTTGTAAAATTTTGAGTATTGAGAGATTTAGAAATTCAAAAATTTAAATTTAAAAGTGAAGAATTATTGTTGAAATTCAGGAATTTAACAAAATTCAACAATTATAATTGTTGAAATCATCATTTAAACAAATTGAAAAATTCAATAATTAAAAATGATAAAGTTAACTAATCAGAAAATGATGAACTTCAACAATTTTAACTGATGCAATTTAACAATTGAAATTGGTGAATTACAGCATCTGATAATCGCCGTACAAAATAATTAAACAAAACGAAAAATTTCAACAATTTTCATCAACTTTCTTTAAAAATTCACAGAAAACCAATCCGAATAAACAATTAAAACTGAAATAAGATTCCTCACATTGAAACTCAACACTACACACCCCCTAAAAACACATTGTGTCATTCACAAAAATAAAACTAAATCTATATGATGAATTAATTTTATCAACAGACGCAATTAGTTTCAAATTTCAATTCTATCTCATTGAATATTACATCCCAACTAAAAATGCGTTTCCCTTTCACCTTTATCTTCCGTCGTCTAACGAATACAACTTTTATCCGCCACATGGATGTCAACCCGACCATTTGCTATGCTAATGGACCAATTTGCATATACCTTGCGTTCCTCAAACTTTCACAAACGCTTATCGCGATTGACGTTTAATTTCCTGACGATATTTTAAACCAAGAACGCGCACCAATAAAACGAGCGGGATTTCCGGTGCTTGGTCGGTTAATGCAAACAAGGATTATATCCGACTTTGAAAACTATTATAAAAATAATTACGTTACGATAGAATCTATCACACGAGCAAATTTCGTAATGGGCTTATTAATACTTAAGTCTATTCAAACGGTGACAAAGGAAACCGAACACGAACTGAATTAACGCATCTCACAATTTTTAAAATAAATTAACCATTTTTTAAAACTAAGATAAATCCATAATCGCAAAATTAAATTTCGCGCAGCGTTATTCGACTCTTACCTGTAACGAACAGACGTCCAGCTGATGCGCTTAATCGCGTTTCTCCGGTTAGTCGATGATGCGTTTGACACCTGAAGTTCGTCATCGCGTCTCTTTGATTAACTTCCCGTATATGAAGTTCTCCGCTTGGTAATATCACGTATTTCCCTTCTGAAAATTTAAAACAACATAAAAATCTCTCTCCATCTCGTAAATCAAATTGCGTTGAATAAATCATTTATTTTGTTACACAAAACTCAATTACGTTTATCGTTACCAAAGACGTAAAAATAAGAAATAAAATTGTTTCAATTACAGATAAACAATTAATCGTACTCGATGACGTTCTCAGAAAAGGACGTCCTAATAAACTGCAATCTCTAACGAGCTCAAAACAAGATTAACAAGCGAACCAAACTTTTCTTCTCCTCCTTCTCCTTACAACAACTTTGAAGTTGAAGTCAACGCTAATAAAAAAAGAAGAAGAAGAAGAAAAGACGTGCTGTTCGAGAAACTACACACAGTCTACAGTATATATATTTTTTTTAAACCAACGTCGTCAATACGTCGACAGAGAAAAAAAAAATCAAGATAGTCGAAAAATCAATACAAAAATTTTTGTACGTCAAATAAAAACAACTTTGTTTGCATTTTGAATTTTGATCCCACTTTTAAAATGATTTCCTTGTACTTGGAGTGCAGTAAAAAGAAATAAGTTCTTAGAAATTTAATTTTGTTTTCCTTTTTTCCAACTAAAACTTCTTAGTACAGTAGTAAGGAAAAAAGCAAACAAAAAACAGCAAACCTAATTACCAGAAAAGGTTAATTACTTCGTAATTCAGGATCACATCATACCGTGAATTACTCCAAATTTTTTTTTTCCCTCGACCACGTAATTTTTAATTTTCTTTTTTGTCGACGACGTTTACAAAAACAATGTTTCAAAGTTTTTTTTTAATATAAATTTTTAATCACTAAAATTACGATTCTAAAAAACTCACGCAAATTATTAATTCTTTAATTATCATTTTTTCATACCTTTATCAGCGGTGGTTTCAATCACAAAGGCAGCGTCTCGAATCCACGACGTCACATGAACGTAATCCAATAGAAAAGTAGGCACGTGACATTTCATAACCGCCGTATTTCCCAATATTGCGTATACATCATATATATGAACAATGTACGGTTGTAATAACACTGTAAAATACAAAATTAAAAAAGAAAAATCAATAAAACGCGTCAACTACTCAATGACAAGAGTCTAAATGCAAATGAACACACCATCGATCGAGTTTTTGGGGTAAAGAAAACGCGAGAATAGTTTGTGTATCTTGTTGAAAAATCTGAGAGCTCACCCCTTTTCCTCATCACTAACTTAGTCTCAAGTATTTTCATCGATAGTGTAAGAGAGGCTTACAATTTTATCATCCGAGCACTCAAAAGGTTTTTCAGTTACCGACGTGCTTTGGAGTATGAAACGTGCATTTCACGTGCAAAAAACTTCTTTCAAGTTATCCTGTACTCATCGCTCGACAAAGAAAATCTTTACCGCTATTCTGCATCTGTTTTACGCGGGTTTTTACAATATAAGAAATTTTCAAGTCGATCAATAAGCAGAAAAAAGGTTTAAGGGGTTTCGTGCACACTCAACGCTTTTACGGGTTTCTTTTGTCTTCTGCTCAAATGTAAATCTGCCTGTGTAAGAAAAAGAGAAAAACTTTCGGATTTATACTCAAAAATCAATATTTATCCAACTACATCTCAATTTTTTTTTTCTTCACTTTTTAATCAAAATTTATGTTTTAACAGTCATTAAACTTTATTAGCAACAAACTTTCACCGACCATCGTCCCAAACTCGAAAATAAAAATAAATTACAACTCATCTACCACGTTTTTTTGGCCCCATACTTAGTGATCCTAACTACTTTCCCTCCAACTCGCTTAGCTCTCGACAACATTCGATCATGTTCAGCCATTAATGAAAGCATGTCAGCAACACTCACATAATATATTATCATCGTCATCGTTATGACCCAAAACCCAGTGGACCAAACGCGCGTGAACCTTGATGACAAGCAAGCACAGCCCAAAATGGGCAAAAATTGTCTGTGCGCTTCTTGTAACACGCTTCTCTCTCCCGCGGGATGCCTCTCCTACTTTCCCTTACTCCATACTGGCGCCATTATGAAAACGAAGAGACGGAGAGAACGAATTGACAGGCAGCAATTTTAACGGGTACACTGCGTCTCACCCCACTGTAATTACATATCGATTATATGACACCTAACATCTTATGTTTTCTTAATTTACAGTTAAATTATTTCCTCGCTTCAAAAACTTTTTTTTTTATCCTCAATTTTTTTTTTTCCTTCTTTTTCTTATTGCGTGCGGTTCTGTCTCTAAGGAGAGCACGATACAAAATTTGATTAACATCCCAATGAAAAGGCGCAGGAGGAAACAGATCAACAAGGACAAATAAATCATTCTCTTTTTTATTTTTTATTTATTTTAAACAGGAAAAAAAAATTGCAATAGCGAAAAAAAAAGGGGAGTTGTTTGAACGGTTTTTTTTGTTCAGTTCTTAATAATACCTTTCGAGCGTAACGTAACTACCGATACGAGCCTTGAAATTATCGTTATCCACGCTAAAAGTAAAAGTGTATATCAATCCATAGATTGGGAATTATAGGGCTTTAGGGCGAGCTGCATGTCATCTATCACAACTTTTCATTCTCCGCTTACAAAGATCAATTCCAAAATGCGAGCTACACGCAGCACTTTAATGCTTTACAGCAAAGCTTTTCCATGTACAGTACACGTCGATTTAACGTACACAACCTTTAAAAACTTATAGAAACTCATATAATAGATTAATTGTCAAAATTTTTATGATCAATAATCTTCCATTACAATGCTATTTTTTTGTATAATGCAGTGTAGCCCCAGAATGACAGAAAGAGACTTCACTCGGTATATTGAATTTTTTTCCGCTTCGCTTAAGTAGCAGAAAAAATAGCGCCCAAATCCCCCATCCTACCTCCCCCTTGGAAAAAATTCTCCGTCTGCGATTTTGTTCGGTGCATTAGTCCGATTGCTTAATATTTGGAAGTCGGAACCATTACCCTTCCTCATGTATTGTGTAACAGTCTTCAGAGCGAATAAAGCTTACAAACTGATGAAATTGAAACGATAGACCGAAATCAATGGACAACTCCGCCGTCGTTGAAACCGTTTATCTTATCACATTCCCCCCTTTTACAAAAGTAAAATTAAACCTTCCTTCGAGTCTGAAAATAATAACCGCAGATTATCTTTCAACCCCCTCCCGCAATAAACTGTCTTCATGAATTTTTTATTCTCCACCCAATCACAGTTCTCCCTCCGAACCCCTAAATTTTCAGCTATTGTCAGTCTCTAGGGGAATTGTGGTGGGGGAAAATATTCTTGGAGAAACGTATCAACATTAATTATATAGGTGGTACAGTTCCTGTCATCAGTATACCGAAGGAGGGCACATGTGGCTCTCTGCCTGTCCTCGATCGTTACCCTTCAGATTTACGGGTGGCCAGCGACAGCTTTATAGTTCCCTCGGTACGATGCCAATTGGGGCAGAGTCTACCTTGGAGAAAGCAACGTTACACATTCGAGTACGGTTCATCGACTACCCGAGTGCTCTTACTATCTTATATGGTCGGTTACGCAACTGTTAACTTACCAACCCCTGGCTTCCCACTGAAAAAATAAAATAAAAATAAATTCTTGGCCAAACGTGGTTGGAAAACATTCTGCAGACTGGATAATGCATGTTTTATGTATCCTACCAACTAAATATTCTACAAAATCTAGAGAATATTTACTTTAAGTCCCAAAGACCTACCATTCATTTGATAGGAAATTAAAGTCTGATCCTAAAGTAACTATTCTAAAAGCACGAATTTTGACACACGCAAAGAAATCTTAGTACGCGTACATTTTGTTTTCGGTTGTCGGTCTTTCATTTTGGCTCTTGTTTGCCGCTCGATGACCAAGCAGTTTGACTGCATTAAACTTCTATTTCTGTGTCCATTTTGGAAAAATATTTATCCACTATCAACTTCAGTTATATCTCTACCATCTCGTTATCTCTTTTTTTATTTTTTATTTTTTATTTTATTTAGCAAAAATATCTGCCAAGCTCATTTCGTCTAGACTTGCATCCATCTCCTCAACTTTTGTTATTAGTGTCGGAAGTTGAGTTTTCCTGGCCCATTTGGCTCAAGAACGCTACAGTGTCCTTGGAGAATGTTCTTACTCCTCTGAAAAGAGAATGAGGGCGCGAGGAGAGATACTTATCTACCACCGTATTAATCTACGGAATGTAAAATGACTTTGGAGAATGAAATTTCACTAACATGTATACAGACCACCACAAATTTTCTCTTTTCCTTTTCACCCCCTTCATCAAGCTACAAACAAGAGAGAAGAGAGATGCACAAACATTTGATAGTGCTTCACACTCAACGTTGAATATTTATGAAAGTCAGTTGAGTTTGTGGAGCATTAGAATTGCGTAGATAACAACTCAACTCCTCTCGACCGAGTGCACTCTAGAGTCGAATTCATTCATTTTAAAATAAAATAAAAATGAACGCTCGCAATGCGGAATTACGTCCGCAGATTTGACCACGCCATCTCTCTCTATTTTTCTCATAAAAAAATCATCACTGGAATTGGAATTCGGGTCAACACAAAGTCATAAATTTCACATCGCCATTTTGTTATTTTTTTATTTTCGACGAAAGCAGAAACTATAACGAGCTTATATCCATCGTTGAAAATTGTTTGACATTTTCTACTCCGCACTTTTCACTTCCTTTCACAAACATCTTGCTTGCGTCTCGAGCAGTCTTGCGAGAACGGAACACCGATCGTTACCATAACAACAAAACCCGGGAGGAGGTAAACGCTATAACGCATTTATCAAACGCATTTTGGCGGCGGTTCGGGTAATGAGCTTGAATTATTAGCTGGGCCGGATGCGAGATTAAGAAAACTCAAAAACTCGTGCGCCAGTTTCAAAATAAGTCAAGCGTGTGCGTGCTTCTACCGTGAGCAGAAACGTCGCCAAAATATTTTTCAGGTAAAATTCATTTACAGAGTATTAAAAAGTTTGGAGTTTTGTAAATATTATTTAAGAAAATATAATTTTACAGTCTGCTGTTAAAGGAAATAAAGTTGTTAATAGAAGTAGGCGAGGAAAATATTGAAATTTGAGAAAAAAAAATCGAAAATGTTGAAAAAAAATTTGTAATATTGGAAAAATATCGAAAAAAAACTCGAAAACGCGAAAGAATTAAGAAAAAATATTAAAAGTTGTTACATACAAAATGTCATTTTTATCGTTTAAAAAGTGACAAAAAAAACTGTTGCAAAATTGAAATATTGAAAAAGGAAAAAAAAAAAACTCATAAAAATTATAAATTGCAAGCTTAAAAAACCCGATAATATAAAAAGACACCCTCATTAATCTCAAAAAACACAAAAAAATCCCCAAAACGACCAAATATTCCAACAATTCTCCCCAAACTTGAAAGTGGTAAAACAAACCCAGGGACTATATTAATAAAAACAAATAACGTCGCCCCACGGGGTAGAGTACAATCAATTAGTTTCAAATCACACGGGGAATTCGCATCATTCCTCACTCGAGCGACCACCAGTCGTAAGAGAAAAGCACTCGAAGAAAGCGAAAACTTTGTAATAAGCACTCATCGAAATTACCACTCCTTTCCTCCTCACCGAACCCGGGCTCCATTTCTATAATAAACGACGAGGAAATTGATATACCCATCTTGAAAGGATAGCAGCGCAACTTGCTTTATTGTTATCTTACCGAGTTTCAGATAAATGGATCAGATTACTAATAACATTACCCACACAAAACCAGACCAGCAGCTTCTTGGTTAAAGTTACTTCTTAGCACACTAAAATTGACGATCGGTGTTATATGCAGTATATATTGGAGTTGTTTTTTTTTACTTTTTGTGTTGAAGGATAAAGTTTTTTCGATGGTGGTATTTGGTATTGTAAGTATAAGTGAGAATTTTTTGTTGTTGGGTATTGGATGTTACAGGATAATGGATTAGGTTTTGTTGAAATTTAGAAAATCTACTTTGTCCAGTTTTAAGATTTTTTTTGAAGTGTGGAGTAATGTGGAGGAATTTTTTAGATTTTGCAGAGAAAAATTTTGAATTTTAATTTTTGGACGAAAAACGAAAATTTCAATTTTCAATTGTTGTGTTGAATAAATTTTAGATTTTTATTATTTCTGGAGAAAAATTTCCAATATCGAATTTTACTTCAAACTGGATTTTAATTTCCAACTTTTTGTAGACAAATATTTCCATTTTCCAAATTTCGTATGTAAAAAATTATCAATTGCTTAAAATTTGAAAAGTAGACCAAAAACTTAATTTCAACTCTTCTGCTGACGAAGTGTCATCATTAAATTACAGAGAAAATACCATTTTCCACATTTTTATACATCACAGTTTCAAACAAAAAAATTCCAATTTCCAACTAATTTCTTATCTTCAACAAGTATAACCGAAAAATTCTTAATTTTCGTGAATTTCCAATTTAAAATCTCTATTTCTCACAACACCACCTTCAATTTTCAATATTTCGCAGCATAGTAAATGCTGTATCTACAGTACATACAGCAACGGTAAACTTCCAAACCATTTCCAACCATTCCCATTACCAACTATTTAAATATTTCACTAACTCCAAGCACACATTTCCAACAAATCTCAATCCTTTCCCAAAATACAAATTTTATTCAAACATTTGACAACTGTCCACTCAAACACAACCAACATACCGAAAACTGCTCTTCATCCTCCAAAAAAAAAAAAATTTCCTACTTAAATAAAAAAAACAAAAAACGTCGCGAATGTTTGAGCAAAATTCAGATTAAGCACATCCTGACCTCAACAAAAAACACCGTCGAAAACAAACCCCGCTTTTCTCTTTTCTCTTTCACTCACCAGACCAACCATTGCGCTGATGTCAATACAATTCTCTTTTCCCTTTCCGAACATCTTCGCAGTTAAACCCAAAGATTTCCCGCTAATTAATTGCTAACATTTTCACTTTAATTTTCTAATTTTCTCTTTTCCCTACGTTTTCTATGATCAATAACGCACCATTTTCTATCTACGTTCGTTCTTCATCACAGCGTCTCGGTTTGTGCTTTTAATTTTGTCAAACTCGTCACGCCGTCTGGAATAGTAAATGTCACCGGAGTCTACTCATTTGTTACTCTCCGAAAATAATAATAAATTTTTTTTTTTGGTGATGTAAAAATTTCCAAAAAAATTTTCCAGATTTTTACGAAGAATTTTTTTTTTACCAAAAAGTAATAATTTATCTTTTTTCGTATCTCGTCTAACGTGAAAACTGTATAAATCATTATTAGTTTTATATTTATATTAAGCTGAAAAAATATTTTTTTTAGAGTAAAGAAAGCTATAAATTTTATTTGAATTAAATAACTTAGTTGTTTACAAATTCGTGAAATAATTGCGCTATAAAATTTCAGTAATAGAAATTCAGCGCACTCTGGTGGGCAAAAAGTCGTTCGTTCTAATTAGATAGAAATGAATGTTTCCGCTCAGGGACATGACGTGGTCTTGGAGCAACAAGATTAAAAAAAAAAAAAATTTGAAAAATAAAATGAAAAACGCAGAAAAAATAAAATTGAAAAAGAAAAAATTTCGTCTCACAGACAAATTCATAAAAACGCATTGACTACCAAAAAATATTTTTGTCGTCGTGGAAAACAACTTCAGGTTAAAAAATAAAAATACCAGGTCCTAGATAACGATCATAAATTTATTTTTTTAAATCGACTAATGATAACAATATTTTTTTAAGATTTTTATTTATAATAAAATGTAAAATATTTTATTATGACGTTTTTATGTAAATGTTGCTTAATAAATGTGAATAATAAGTTGGAATAATCGGCTTAAAATTCGTAATCTAATCGTTGGTATTTGCATGTGTGTTAAATCCAAGTATCTTGAGAAATTGAGAACTTGAGAGAAAGATATAAAACTCACCGTGAAGAAAGGGAAAAAAAGGAGAAGAAAATCTAGATCTACAGTAGACGAAAAGTCTTTTCCCATTCTCGGTGGATTTTAGGTTTCTTTCAAATGGATTGGAGTTTAAATTTACAAAACACTGCTTACTCAAGTTCTTCGGACGTGATTCTCTACTTGTTATACATAATATATATTTAAATCTGTTCTTTTGGGGAAATGACTTTTTTATAATATGGAAGACGGCCGAAAGGAGTTTTTTGTTCTAAATATTTTGTAATGTTTTTTGAGGAATATTTTAAAATTCTGGTAGATATTTCAAAGTTGGTTTTAAATTTTTTAACCGTTTAAACAAAAAAATTTCAACTTGCTGAAAGTTTTCCAACCTTCAATTTTTTACTAAAAATTTTCAATTATAATTTTCAATAAAGTTGTATTTTTATAATTTCTTATCTCTTGCAACCGTCCAAATTTTTCTTCTCAATAATTTTTCCAACATTCCACACATACCAAAAGTATTAAATTTTATTTTAAAAATATTTCCGACTTTCCCAAAAACTATTTTAACTATTTTTAACTTCCTTCCAGCACTATTACCAAATATTTCATTTCCTTCCAACATTTTACCAGATAGTCAAATTTTAACCAAAAATTTTAAACTTTTACCACGACTATTTTATCTAATTTCCACAAGAATTTTACATTTTTCAATACTTTTCAATGTCTTTCAACAACCAAAATTTCAACTTCAAAATTTCTCAATGTCTTTCAACATCCCCAAATTTCCTCTCAATAATTTCCAACAATATACAAATTTTATCTTAAAAATATTCCAAACCCTTTCAACCATTCCTCCATCTCTCTCCACCCTCTTCTCAATTATCCCCACCCCTTTTCAATACACCTGCACACTTTCCCTTCCTCCAATTCAACGATTTTCACACATAAAACCCCGTTCCTCCCTGCAGAAACAAACCATTTATTTATAAACTAACACTCAATCAAAACAGAAAGGGGAAACTAGGGAGTAAGAGAAATCCAAAACGAGGGCGAAGGGAGGGAAAGAGAGAGAGAGAGAGAAACAAGAGGGGGTTTGCCTCCGATAATTATAATTAATGGTGGCATTGTACAGCATCAGAGCGATGCAAATGAAGGTCAGTCTCGCGTTCAGTGAAAATGTGAGTTTTAATAGAGCCCAGACACGGCAACGACGGTTACACGGCTTTTATTTTAACCAATATCTTCAACGCCGACCGCTAATGAAACGAGTGTACGGCGTAAGACTGAAACGTTAACTGGTGCAGCGTCGTTTAATTCACTTAAATCTTAGTTTAGATAAGAAATGGCTGAAACGAGATAAACAGCTAAAGCGTTGGAGCTTAGTTTTGAGATTAATCAAAATTAGGAGTTAACGGTTTGACTAAAAATCAATTTTTTCGACAGTTTTTTTTGTGTTGGTTGGGGTAACGAGTTTGGTGTTAAAGATGGTGGTGTTTTCTTCGTTTTTTATTTTTGTAATTTCAAAAAAAAAAAAAAATAGTTAATCTAACTTTTTGTGGAAGAAAAAGATTGACAGACTCGGTGTGCAAATTGCCCTCACCGAGAAAAATAAAAAAGTCTACCGAAAAAAATTTTAAAAACCAAATTCAAATCTATTTTTTCTCCATTTTCTTTCTCATTTTACTCTAAAATAAAAAAAAATCGAAAAAATCTTCTTTTATTTAAAACTCCAAGAAAATTGCTCAATATTTTTTTTGTCTCTCTCTCGAAGACGACGAAAAAAAATTTCAATACTTTTCGATACTTTTCAAGCCCGTCATTGATCTGATACTAAAAACTACAAATTAAAATATAAAATACCCTCGAAAAAAACTCCATAAAACACTCCATCTAACGTCACTTCGCAGCACCAAAACCACTTCTGGTCGCTAATTTGCAATTCCAACTTTCTCTTCTACTTAATACCCCCGCTATCTCACGACGCAAGACGAAGTGACGTTATTTTCTCTTCTCGCCTCATCCTTGTTGTGTTTTCAATAGCATTCATTTGTGCGCCTCCAACCGTGTTGAAGTAGCAATCTGTGTTTTTGATCCCCTCCTTGCTTAATATAAGTGCATATTGCTTCCATAACTGCCAAGCATAAGATCCAGATAGATACAACATATCAACTTAACCAGACTTGCCCTTTGTCGACCATGCAAAAAGAACAAGACGAATTTAATTGTCTGACTCTTAAAACGAATAATTTGTCAGGTGAAAATTATTTTTGGATTTTAATTTTAAGAAGATTCGGTTTTTTTTTTGAGGGAGACGTGAAAAAGAAAAAAAAAGAAAAAGAAGATAAACTGGGTTAAAAATTATTGATTAAAGTCGGTTTTAAAACTTTAACTAACCAAGCCGTCAATCAACCGCGTAAATTGATTTACTATCTACACAGTGAACGAGTTAAGCTCGCAGAGTGAATAATACATCCGCAGTGGTTTAAAATATTACGCAATACTCAGTCGGGGATAACGTATTCCAGTTTGAAGTATACCACTCGAACGCAGCTTACCGTTCCACCAACACGTGATTCAAATAACCGTTTGATTAGTTTGCTGTTGTAGGTCAAACGTTGTCGCACTAAATAAACATTTCTTTAAAAAAAAATTTCATTAAAGAAAATTTTTTTGCAAAAGTACATTAAATTATTACCAAGCGTTATTTTACACTTAAAATACTCATTGAATAATTTTTTTTTTGCGTGACGATTAATTTATCAACAAGTTAACGACACGAAAAAAAATTGTTCAAAAAAAAAAAATGTAAAACGAGGGTTGAAGTATAAAATACTTCAACAAAAAGTAGAAAATTAAGTGTAAAAATAAATTTAATACGGTGGAAAACGTGCAACGTTTTGTACGTGGGGGTATTTCACCTACGTTTACAGCGACGCCGTCTTTAAGGAACTGTTAAGGGAATGGGTGTCGTAAAAATGTCGTATCTATTGTGCAGGCAGCGGCGAACGCTACCCAAGCACAACGACAAAAGGTGCGTAGTATATTTTCTCAGATTTCCCGACGACTAAGTCAAAAAGCTTTAAGGGAGGATTCACTCTTAAGCAAATTTGGCGCAGACGTGCGCATTTCGAATAACAACAATCTCTGCGTCTTTAAATACGATTACCGAGAGTAGAAGCGCACCTGAGTTATTTCCAATGCTTAGAAATACTGTAAAGCAGTCTTAAGACTTTTAATGGGATTTTTGTGGATTTGTGTCGGTAAATCTTTAATTTGCGAGTTGCAAGTTTAAAGTAAACTTGCTTTTGGAGAAGTTAAATTTTATTCAATTCGTTTGCTCTTAACAGATTTGTGTCTTTTTTTTTTTTTTTTTGGAGTAACACCAAGTTGCAAATGTTGTTGCGCAATGCCAAAAATCACCGGATCCAAACTTTCGACAATTTTTACCTTTACAAATTCCAACCAGAAAAATACCTCAATTCCCAAAACATCCCCACAAACAATATATCTCCCCAAAACCAGTCAATAACTTCTCTCCCTTCCCCTTAAAAAACCTTTTTCATATAAAAAATTTCTTTCCTTTATCGACCACTACTAAAAAAAATAACAACAAAAAAAAAACCCTGAAAAACTCTTTTTACAGCAACGTGTAACGACCGGACGCTTTGTTGTTGTGGGCGAAGATGTGCGGCAAAAGACATTGCGTTTCCCCATCCAACTCCTTCTTTCTCCCCTACTGACATCCGGTACAAGGGGCCAGCTACCACGTTCTCCTCATCACGTGACCCTTTCAAAAACTCAGTTGATTGTCGACTTGGCAGCCGCAAGAACGCCTCCAAAAATCGACTGAGAAAGAAAAGCCCACAATCAAAGGTCGCCAATGGCAGCGTCCTTAACGTTTCACTACTAAAGCGCACTCTTTACCTCGCAGTAGATGGCTCTTCTTGGCCATCAATGGCTGGTTCGCTTTGGAAATCTGTCTCGGAGCAGTAAAGGTTCAAGAGCTGTTGTATAAAGTGATGGTTTGAACTGAAGCCAAGAAAGGACTATGGATTAAGCTTATTAAAAGAGGTCTGGGTATTTAGGGTGATTAAGTTAAGGAAGAAATAGGTAGTTTGTTGATGGTTAATGTTTTTAGAGATTGATGGAAGGACAGCGAAGAGCAGATTTTTGTTTGAAATTGACTTGTTGAAATGTCTTTTGTTTAATTAAACGTTGGTGAAATCAATAAAAACATTGAGAAACTGGATGTCCAAGTTGAATGTCATTTGGTTGATCGATAAATCCTGTCCAGAATTACGTAATAACGTTAAAAAATCCCAACGTGTGTCCATTCAGATCTTTAAGAACTCCAAAACACGTGTAATTTAGTATTTTCCCATAAAAATGACAATTTACTCACGATTCTCTAAGCGACTAAACTTTATACGTATAATGTTGTAGTGCCAAAAACCAGTAAAAAGTTAGTAAACCCAATAAAACTCGCTGAAACGAATTTTGCGTAGTCTGGTGAGATTAAAAACAGTGTAATAAAATTAACTTTCTTGCAATAAAAATTGTCACTAACTTTTGCCGCAAAAAAGTTTACAACAAACCTTTAAATAAAGACACAAAAAAAATATTTTAAGTATAAAATTTAGTAACAAAAATATTTCACTAAACAAAATAAACCAATTCATCAAAACCTGATCCGCACAATGACTGTGCACCATTTCTCGTCATTGATTGTGAAACGGATCCTTTTATTATAGAGAAGAAAGGGTCTAAAGAGTGAGGAATGTTCATTAATCCAACGCAGGAAGTATTTTTAAACTCCCGCATTGCGCGAGTTCTCTTCAAATACAACCAAGCATCCTACAAAATTCTTCTTTTCTTCTTCTTTTCCTCTACTCTACTCCACCAAGTCTTGGCATTTCTTAAAGACGACGATTGCGGATATCACCAACAACTAGAATTTGTTGAATCTAAGGATTTACATTGATTAATTATTTTATTTCTCAACATGTCAATTGCCAAAATAATAATCTCAAACCCATTTTCCCACTCTAAAAAAACTCAACTTCAAAACTTTACTTCTTCCAATTCTTCTTTGTTTTATTAATTCTTTATTACCCTTGAGACCTCAATTCAACTAAGATCACGATTTGCACACTAAAACCTCCCCATCCTTTCTAAAACCCAAAGAAGCCATCGAGATTCCTCCTTGAAAAATTAATTTCTCTTTCAATACCCTCGTCCAATGGATACTCTTAAAAATTTTCGTCTCTACAACGAAAAAGAGGCCAAGTAGTAATGAAGAAAACAACCAATTTGCAGACCACCGAAGAAAAACACATCAACACGCGCTTTTAAACCTCCAACCGAGTACATAAAACACACGTTTACTTTCACTTGCTTCATAAAACTCAACAGCCGAGCCAATTTACCGCTTATGGTCTTTTTCAAACTGCCCCCTCTTTTTTTCCCAGATAGTAGCCAACGCGAGAAAGTGGCTGATAAACACGGCCACTGATCTCTACTCAACATTTTGCTGCATGGTTAAACATTACTAAGTTGAGTAGAGGTATAGGAAAAATTGTTGCTGGTTGGGTGTGGTTTTTTTTTGTGTGTAATTTGGTTTGAAGTTGGTGGAATGAATTTTTCAAAGTAATTTTTTATTTTTTCCCAGTTTTTTTTTTTATTTTTCACCAAGTTTTCTCATTTTTCACCAATTTTTCTCACTTTGCACTAATTTTTTCCCAGTTTTTTTTTTATTTTTCACTAATTTTCCCCAGTTTTTTTATTTTTCACTAATTTTTTCCCAGTTTTTCACATTTTTCACCAATTTTTCCCGGTTTTTCCCAGTCTTTCTCATTTCTCAACAATTTTTCACCAATTTTTCCCAGTTTTTCTCATTTTTCACCAATTTTTCACCAATTTATCCCAGTTTTTCTCATTTTTCACCAATTTTTCCCGGTTTTTCCCAGTCTTTGTCATTTCTCACCAATTTTTCCCAGTTTTTCTCATTTTTCACCAATTTTTCCCAGTTTTTCTCATCTTCCACAATTTTTCCCAGTTTTTCTCATGTTTCACCAATTTTTCCCAGTCTTACATCAACTCTTCAAAATTATTCTCACAACACTTTAAAAAATATAAACTCGAATGACTAATAAACTTTCTTCAACTTATCTTGCACAAACTTCTTAAACCAAAAAACTTAAACCTCAATCCATAATCTTTAAATTACATCTTTCTAAACATATAAATATCAAAACCAGCTTAACTTTCTCCTCTCCACAAGATTTAAATTCGCAATTGCTCACCTGATTTTACTTGCACGTCTCTACTGACCACAACCCCAACCGCGTTGCTAGCCACGCATTTATAAACGGCCGCATGAATGTCTTGCCGGAAATCGGAGGCGCTGAAGGGCGGGAAGACTAGTGTGCCGTCGGCGTGCACCTGGCGCAGCGAGGCAATATTGGTGACGGGCGTTCCATCGGTCAGAGCCCACGTGACTTTCGGTGTTGGTTCCCCGATGGCGGAGCATTCGATCTTCGCTCCTGTGTTGTTAGAAAACTCGATGAGACGCGATGGTTCGTTGGTGAAATTTGGGCCTCGGTTGCTGTTGTTGATTGCACCTTTAAGTTTTGAAGAAAAAAAAGAAGAAGGTGATTAGAGTGTATAATTAGTGGTGGATTGATTTAGTTAATAATTATGATATGATGGGATAAATTTTCAAGTGAAAACCGCAAACTGTGTGTTGGAACAATAATTGCGTTCGATTCAACTTCGATTTTGAAAAGTGAAGTTTCGAGTTATTTTTCGATTGAATGCTAGTTCTACTGACATTTCGTGTCATGCGTAAAATGACGTTACTAATAATGTAAAGTGGGAAAATTTAGTTGTGTTTGGTTGCGAGATGTATATAATTGGTTTGGCTTTAAAATGGCGTCGTGAAATAGTTTTAAAGTTAAAATAAATAATTTTAAGGTTACTTTTATTAGTGTTTAAAGTGGGTAATAAATACATAGTAGTTAACAATTTGTTTAACACAGATAAAAATGACTGTTCTATAAATAACGCCAAATCTCGTTTGAAATCACGTTGGGGGAGATTTGGAACAGTTATACTGTATATGAAGTTTAACTTTAAGTTACTTAATTATTACTGTAAATATTATTTCTAAATACCGGTATTAATTAATTAATTTTTAAAACACAACAACGCCCAAAACTTTTAAAACAAAAATTCAACAATAGCAACTTTCTCTTTAAACTCACGTTACGCGAGAATACCCCAAAAAAATCAACTTTTTTTTTTTGTTAGCACAATAATTATTTACCAAAAAAAAAAAAGAAAAAAAATTAATAACTAAGAAAAGCACTTTACTCGAACAAAACAAGGTAGACTAAAATACTCACAAAAAAAAACCCCAAAAAATAAACTAAAACCAAAAATTTAAAATTTAAAAAAAATGTTTGTTTTTACATAACAAAAAAAAATTCAATAATAAAAAAAAAAAGCAAAAGGAAAAAAAAAAAAATTCTGATTAATCCCTCGAAGATTTCAGTCGCCAGCAGCTGTGTCGTTTGCTTTTTCCGTGAGCAAGTTGCTCTCCAAGGAGACAAGAAGTTGAGAATACGTTTTACTTGGTTCCTCTTTGAAATTGGGAAGAATGTTTTTGAAATAATAAAGAAACGGAAGACAACATTTGCATACAGACACATAGCATTAGCGCCACTCTGCTGCATAAATTCGCCATGACGTCAAAAGTCATTACTCGCGTCGTGGAAATGAACGTTTATCACGCAATGCGATCGGTAAAAAGACCAAAAAAAAAAAAATCCAAAAAAAAAATCTAACAAAAGTGAAAAAAAAATTTCTTCTTTATTCTTCAAATATTTAAAAGGGGATTCGAATATGGAAATGATCTTGAGCGAAACAATCTCCACAAGAGGAAAAAAGAATAAAATTCAATCAAAACTTTTTCCTTTTTTTCATTTCTATTTTTTTTTTTTTTAAAGGTAAAAAGACCAAGAAAAAAGTAAAACAAAGCGTGGGAGCCTCGGTGTAGTTGCATGAACAACTCAATCAATTTTTTATAAACTCAGGTAAGTCTACGTAATCTCCCAGTGTCAACACAACAAACGCGCGCTTTTGTACAAATATCTCTTACAACTCGAGGGAACTGCTAGAGTATTCCGATATATTTGCATTCAGGTTCACGTAATACAATAATAATAAACAAAATTTATTAATGATATAGGCTTACCGCACAAATTTTTCAAACAAAAGTTAAGCAAAAGTTGAACTTTGCTATACAACGAATTATTTTAAAATTCAAATATCGATTCGAAATGTAAATCTCATAGAATTATATAGTATTACCAATTTTTTTTAAACAAGCGACGTTTCTCTCGATGAAAGTCATCCGCAACGATATTTTCACGAAATTTAAATCAGGTGGGAAGCCTACGTGCTGCGTAATTTTAAGTGGATTTAAAGTCACATGAATTAATTTTCGCCTTTCCGCATCTAATTAATTTTATCAATATTTACTGAAGACACAAATATTTTCACCAACTCAAACTATAAATTAATCGACTCAAAACAAATCACATTATCTTCAATAACTATAACATATTGCTCCAAACTTAAATCCAACCTTAAAAAAAAAATTTCCACAATCATTTTTCCTTTTTTTCAACTTTTTAAACTTAGAATGCGAGCCTGTTTGCCCTTGAGTCGGTAGCATAAATTTATTACAGCAGCCCTTGTCATCTGATAGCGTGTGTGGAAAGAAATCATTTTCTCTATATTGCAGCTGATGCCGGAGTAAAACGCATGATGGAGAGCGAACGAAAAACTTTTTTTTTTTATTTTTTTTATTTTTTTTATTTTTTTATTTTTTTCTGAGGGAAAGAAGCTAAAACCCGTCTTGTGATCTCACTTCGTTTTTCTGGTCAAACTCATTACATGAATGCCTTATGAGTTATACAACCATCTGCCGACTCCTAAATTCCACTCACAGCACAAATTCCATTTCTGGATATATATCACGGATTGTTCTGCATGCTTTTCTCGAAAAATCCTTTGATGTTTTCTCTCTCTCTCTCTCTCTCGACGTAATTTCAAACGTTAACTTTTTCTCCACAGGTAAAAAAAAATCAAGAAGATGGAAAAAAAATGTAATTCGAAACGGATACATTACAATTGCAATATAACCCGTAAAAAAGTATTTATTTTGCATTTAAATGGAAACATTACACTTTGAAAAAAAAAAAAAAAAAAAAAAAAATTGAAACTGCGTTTGTTTTAGATTTTATTTCACCTGTTTTAAAGTTTGATGTTTTTTGTTACAGTGCTAAATGAAAAAAATGGTAGATTTATGTATTATAGGTTGTGGTAATTAAGGCATCGTCCCATAAAATATTTTTTATTGGGTCTTACACGTGTATGTACTCACACCACACCAACTTGTCATCGGGATATTAAGGAGAGATGAATGGAGTCGTTTCTTAACGCGGTACTCTATATCAAATTAATTGCAGCGGTTCGTTATATAGAAAGTCTTAGTTAAGAGGTTGCACCACGATTTAATACCACAATTTGCGGTTAATACTTAATAACAAAAACCAGGGAGGGAAAATGTTCGGTCAGGAAAATTGATTTAAACTTGTTAATTTGTTTGTTAGGGTTAAAAATAATTAATTAAGTGTGTTTAAACAGTTTTAAATTTTTACTGTGGATTTTTAGTCCTAAAGTTGGTTGCTTAAACAAGATTTAAAACGGATTTTCGGTATCTTCAAACGGTTGTATAAATTAGTTAAAATTTAACTACTTAGTTTTTAATGATTACGTAAGTAATTAATCTAAACAGCTTTACTAGCATTTTTAGATCGACAAAAACTTATAAATTAATAATGCTAAGAAACTGCACTAATTAAACAAAAACTACAAATAGCAACATACGAAATTTTTAATCACTTGTAATGTATTTATTTATTTTATAATACAGTTTTAAACTCGTAATTGACCATTTAATATAACTTAAACTATTGACAAGTAAGCTTAAAACTACTCTCGATATCACATCGAGCGATAATTGATCGTTATAACAAAAAATCGCTGTTAAAAAGTACCGCTACTTAAGATTTTAAAACATTAGGAAAAGAGCCGAGAGATATAAAATTTCATCAATTTATCCCCACCGCGTGATTAATTATAAGAAAACTGGGTGTGACAGCGACTGCCATTACCAATAATAAATTGATGTGATTTTTATAGGAAATGGCGGATACGAAATCCGCGACGAACCCTTCGAGCACGGAGGTTCATCTTTCGAGACGCGCGGAAAAGATTATAAGCTATCTTTAACAGCCGCTATAAAGTGATTTACGGTGGTAGTTTTAGGATACAATCACCGTATAAATTTTTATCAGCTGTGTGACGTTTTTGAAAATCAAAGAAAGAAATTAAAAAGTGTTAAGAAAATGGGGTATTGATTAAAACTAAAGTTTAACACGAAACTTTAAATAAACTCTTTAAATACTGTATAAATCAATTAAAGCTTTTTTTTTCAGCTCTCACTTCTTAAATCCATTCATCAAGTCGTGGCATCTTTGCTAACGTGGATTGTTCAATGTTTTGATTACTTTGTTCGTTGAGTGTAAATACCAGGGACGCGGCCCATATCCCACAGGGAACAAAAGAAAAGAAAAACATTCGCTACACACTTGCGCGCTTTTCTCATTACCACACCTCTTTAATACACACGGTGACTTTTTTTGCTTTTCGTTTTCCTTTGGTACTGTTTCCTTTCAAGTCGTTTACACCGCTAAATTTTCAGCGAGTAACAAAGGGAGTAGTCTAAATATAACAACCGACGAAGAAATAGTTGCTTAATTAAATTGTTTGTCGTTACGTTTTGTGTAGGTAAAGGTTTGTGAGACGACGTAATTGAAAATATAATTTGGAGTTTTGGGGAGTTTTGGGGAATTTTTGGATATTTAAGTATGAAAATTGAAAATAGATGAAGATAGTTGAAAATCGTTGCAAATAGTTGAAAATTTTGATGTTTTGGGTATTAAGATTGGAAAATTGTTAAAAGTTTTAAATTGTGAAGTAGGAAAATTGAAAATTGTTGAAATTTTTAGAAATTTAGGAAAATTGAAAATTGTTAAAAATTTTAGAAATTTAGGAAAATTGAAAAATGAGAAATGAGAAATTTTGATTTTTTATTCTCTAAAAGATGAAATTTTTTAGTTTAGATATGCAGAACGTTATTAATGTTTGATTAATTTCGATATTTTCAATTTTAAAAATTCGAAGTTTAAATTTAAAGTCTTATGTTTAAAGTTTAAAGTTTAATGTTTAAAGTTTTCGAAATCTACAAAGTATAAAAATGAATTTTGCAAATTTAAAGTAAATAATTTAAAAAGTTTATCTTAAAAATTAAGTTTTAAAAAATGGGTGACATTTTAGAATTTTAGAATAAAGATACTGCGAATCACAAATTTGTGTGTTTTGATGTTCTATCTTTAAACCCCCAAAATACCAAAATTCACAAAACTCACAAATTAAATATTAATAAGTCTGCACAACAATTTACTTCACAACTATTTTCCTCAAACTTCTTCAAAAATTTTGTAAACTCAACACTTAAACATAACCATGCTTCACCAACAC
>JAQIWS010000338.1:0-26528 GCA_034696085.1 Stigmatogaster subterranea | reverse complement strand
TAATATAAATATGTAAAACGTGTCAGATTTTATTCACTTTTTAAAAGTTAACCGCGTTTGTTGAATTTTGTTTGATACATGGCTAGAATGACCCCGATCAGCCCCAGTGGGCAACGCCGATGACCAATCCATTGCCACGCCATCAAAAATTTAATTTTAAAATGCTCGCAACTGCAATGCAAATTACTCCCGCCACCCGCTCAATGCAAAATATAGTTCCGTGACAATTTGAATTTTCCATCGCATCAGGCAAACGAGCTGACGTCACTACCACGTCAGCACCCCGACATGGGAAAAGGGGTAATGTATATCGCTAAATAAGGAAATTTAATCGCTGGGAACGCGAACCCGCCGAGACCCTCGTAACGGACTCGAGGGAGGTGGGTGCCATTCGCTATGCCTCCGCCTGAGGTCACCCTGCGAGCATTGGGTCCGTGGGAACGCGGGATTCATGCGCGCCACCAAATCTCTCCCGTCGAGTACGCTCCATTTCGCGCCTCCCAGTTGAAAGCGAGAATGTCACGTGGCTACCAATTCCGCGTTCCACCCCCTCCAAACGACATCTATCGAGTGGCTCCGCGGGACCGCGAGTGTAGTGGTCATTCCCTCCCCCCGCTGCTCGAAACCGCATCCCAGGAGGCTGTGCGTCCGAGTTTTTTTTCCTCCCTTCTCTCGATCTCAAACAAAAGAATACGAGCGAGAACAAACAGGCACCCGCCCACACGGCGGGTGATTTGTCAGGACATCCCCTCGGGGTAAGGGAGAGTTAGAGTCGGTGGATTGAAATCGGTGGCGGGAAAAGGAAAACACGCAGGGAGAAAGTTAATTGGAAACACTCATCCAGAAAGGATGTTATTAAACACTGCTGAATGTAGGAAAATAAAACGCTGTTTTTAGTGTTAGTCATAATTTTTCTAGAAATCAATCTTGAGTTTTGGATTAAAAAGAGTAAAAAGGGATGCAGCGCTGGGAAGCTTTGCGTGGCGGTGTTTTTTACTCGTCGAATCTCGATTCGCGACGATGGTAAATTTTAAGGAGAAAGATTTTCGAAATATATGTTTTCACTGTGTTATTAATTTTACGCTAAATTAAAGCAAGAATCTCCCGCGTCGGCTGAGTGTAGTTTAATTGAATCACGAACGTAGGCAAAAATAAATTGCGTCGACACGAAGGTTAAAAGACAAAGATAATAAATACAATAATTTAAATCAATTTCTATACAGATATTCCTTACATTTTTACAAGTTTTTTTTTTTTTGGGGAGTACTCAAAATTTCTAACATTTTTCAATTTGTGAAATTTAGTCTTGCAGCTGTGACATTAGCATATTTTGTTTGACATGACGTCACTTTAAAAACATTTTGCGGCCTCAATCCATTTGTTATTACTAAGGGTTGGTGGCTGGTCTCTCCGCAGATGGAAGAGGGTTGGGCAGAACTCTTATCCTGTCATCAAGCGCGAAATGAAGTTGTGCAGATGAATTTTCTAGATCTAATGACGTGACTATTGGCTGTTATATCATTGGTTCGGAGTTGGCTTACATTTTCCGCAACAAATTACAGTTCCTATTTTGTTATTTTTTTTTTGTATCTCGTCCACTTCATTTTTTTTTCTAGCGCTGTAAAATAATAATAATAATACCATAATTCTAGTTTTTTTTTTTGAAATTGCAGACCAACTCGTAAATCCTCAAACTTTACAGTTATTTCAAGGTTGTTAAACCACATAAACTTTAACTCAGTTTTATTATTTCATTCATAAATCCGCGGAATTATTTTAACTGCTTTTAAATAATAAATGAAATACTTTTTTGTACTTAACTTTTTCGCGTTTTTATAAATTTTTTGTATCCACCACATTTTCAAAAACACTGCCTCGTAAGTGTTACAGTACAAAACGAACACGATTAAAAAATCGCTTTTTCCAAAATACAACTTAGAACTGGTTAATAAAACTAGTTAAACTAGTTAACATAGGGGAAAAAATATTTCTGGAGATAAGATAAAATGGAGAATAGCCAATTTCAATCAGCGTGATTTCATTGGGTGAGGAGGCCATCTGCACAGTCCAAGCGAACACCAGGCTAATTGAACACTGGTCGCAGTACCATAACTGGCAATTGAGTGGCTCTTGATGTCCCTCTTTCCTTGATTACGAGACTCAACCACATCAAACAAATGAAAGAAAAAGAAAACACACTTTCATAAAAACGAGTACACTTCCCCACGTCGTAAAAACGACGACTAAATTTAATCCAAATGTAGTAACAACCGAAATAAAATATCAACCTTAAAAAGAGCAAAATTTCGAGTGTGAAAAATACCTTTAATGTTTGTTTATACTTAACACACCTGTAAACTAAACGCCGATGACAATAAGCGGTTCGAATGATTTTGTGTCCTAGGGCCATCTGTGCGCGCGGTGTGGATTGGTGGCGTTGCACGTGACTCGGACGATGTTTGATCACAGGAGCCACGCGTTGCTAGTCATTATTCATTGTCACGAACGGGAGACTGTTGATTGCACTGCCAGAGGCCGTCATCTGAAGCGCGCGTCCGAACAAAGACTGAAAGGGGGAGGCGGATGCAGATTAAGCGCACCAACGATGAGATCGCAACAGCATCGCGCAGATAATTTACTGCTAATTGGTCCAAAGCGTCTCTCGCGTTTCTCCTCATCCCACCTGCTTTCATAGAGTAGAATCATTACAATGACGAATAAATTTGCAGTATAGTGGAATGAAAGAAAAATTATGTAAACATAGTCAGCCATTTTTGTTCTTCTAGCAACGCGTAAAAAAAATTTAGTAGATAAAAAGTTCGTGAAGATATTTAAATTTTGACTGGGTAAATTATACGTGACGCGCTTGGTGGATAAAGTTTTACTTTTTTGCTCTTTCATTTTTCAAGTTTTACGAGAATTTTCCACCAATCGTTCGAAAGAACGAATCTCTCCGTACGTGTATTTATGCGAAATTCATCCACACTGGTGGTATTTAAATATTTAATAACTGATAAATCCGTGACATACTTCAAAAATCACTTTAAATTTATGGACTATTGATGCATTTTAAATGCGCCCACAAAATGATGGACTAAGGCATAAAAGGAGCGAACTCCCAAGTGAAGACCCCATCCACCTGTCCAGAAATGAATATTTTATCCAACGGCGAAAAATCTAAGATGAACTCTATTTGAAAGGGTAATGGGTAACCAGCAGCATGAAAAAATAAAATGTTTTAAAAAAAAAAATAAGAGGAAAACGGTTCCTTATTAATGAATGTTTATTGGAATGAGTCGCTATAACTTAAAACGAACAGGAATAAATTCATAACTTATTGGTTTTTTAAGGCAGTAAATGTATTCACGTCCTCCTAAACCAACTTAAATGTATTCAAGTTTCATCCTCTTCAGCCGAATCTTAATGAACCTCGTTCAAATTCGTCTTCCTAAAAAATAAAAAGGAAAGAAGGGGAAAAAAACGCTCAGTGAGTTTTAAACATACCAGATGGAAAACTGATCGTAATTTCTTACCTCCTCTAAAATAACGTCAATGAAATTAGCGCTGCTCCAGCAAAATCCGCATTTTCAGTGAATACACGGCGCAAAAACTAAACGGAGCGTCAACTTATTTGGTGACTAATGATCGCGCACGTTACAACGCCATGGGAGAGATCAACGTAAGGTCACACATTTTACTTACGCTTCGCTGGTCCATCATCTGCGCTTTCAATTGCAGTTTGCTACATTCAATTATAAAAACTAAACTTTTTCTTTTATGAAAGAAACAAAGGAAATATTAAAAAAATTGTCGTTGAAATATTTAAAATCACCGAAAGTCCTCGTGGTTCGACCGTGGGTTGTTCTTGCCATATGCGGTACAGCGGAGTAGCTTCGACTCCCCGCGGTTGATGGATGGTTTAGTGTTGTTGGATTTTTGAGAAAAAAAAAATACCACCGCCATAAATAGCGCCATAATAAATAGATGCGAAATTTCAACTTCCCCTAAGCGGGATGGATGAAGGCAAGAAACTATACGACCCTTCACGGGAGAATCTACGGCCGTTGTTCAAACGCAGCAGGGATAAAAATTGAGGAATTGGTGGTCGCGTATTTTTATTGATAATTGGCCGTAAAAGAAAAGAATAGTAGAAAGTGTTAAACATTGCTTATTTAAAAGTGTTGCGTTACATTTACTTTGTTTGCCCGGACTTGCGTGTTCGATTGTGTATTAAAAATGGAATTCGCACGAAGAAACCACGCCGTCGTAAACCTTGTTAAAGCAACGTTGTTGTCTTGCTTCCATCTCATATCCAAATGGATAGTGGTGAAGGGGAGAATTTGCAGTGTGTTTTTCCCGGGGGAAGATCATTGTGCTGGCCCCACTTTAATGCGCACGCTTCGGTCGATGGCTGTTTGCATGAAATTGGCGCCTAAGAACCAACTTCTTCCCTTCGGCTACACCACGCTCACAAATCCAATCAGCGGACGACCACCATGTTGTAGCACGAAGCCACCAACAGCTTTTAATGTCAGATCCGCTCAGGTTTCCTGCTTTGGCGCCTCATCGTGTTTGAATAAGTTTACATCACATTTCCATTTGACCCGTTCGTCATAGCGAAATCTCGTGTCTGTAGACGAGCGACGCGCATCCATTTGGTTCGCTCTCCGTACGACGAAGTGTCAATCTCTAATTTAATAAATTCCGACCGGAGTGGTAAAATGTCCATTCGAGGATTATCAATATGTTGTTGTAACGAGATAACGCGTCAGTGCCGTCGTTCTTCATAACGAGGTGCCGCCATTTTCGGCCACTCTGCAATTCATCAGCAACCGGATTACGCAGCGTCTCTTCTGCCGCCCTCTGTCATCGCCATCAAATATTAAAACGCGAAAAAACGGGAGGGTGAAAAACTTTCCACCAGCGCGCGACTCCCCATTGGGTGACCCCCGCAAATGTGAATAATGGAACCTTTCATTTCAAATGCAACACTAAAAAAAACAAAAAACATAAAAATATTGACAATAACAAACAAAGTTTTTCTTATTCGATATTCCGTAAAATATTAAGCTACAAATAAAACCGGACAGCATTTCCCCCGATTCTTTACACTTACCAACTACCAATATAATAAGAAAAAAGAAAAAATATTTCTAGCGCAACATAAACAAGAATAAAAAAAAATTAACGACATTTTTAAAGCAATGTCGTAGTTGTCTCTTGTGAATAAAAGACTCGAGTGGACGCGTGCGCGCACTTCTTTACTCGCTCCAATATTGATGAAGCAGCGCGCCAACGGCTAATTAAGCGCAAGTCACGGGTAAAAGAAGAAGGGTGCACAAGCAACGCCTCAAGAATGTGTTTATTGCGGACCAGCGAGCGAAGCGCATCAAAGTTTAAACGCATGCGCAGTTGCGTTTCCCATCCACTTCCCCTCTGTGCACCCACCAATGAAAATGAAAATCCACGTGAATATTTGATCGGGCGGCTGAGGCTTTGCCTGACTTTTAATCGCTCTATGAATAATTAAGGGAGGTGTTCCTGTGGGAGAAACGAGTGGCTCCCTCGGGCGGCCGCTACTGTAATTACAGTAATGGGGTGCGCGGGCTCACCAGGGGGAACTCGCCGCAGGTGCACGTAGAACGTCGAGTGAACGCCAATGAAATTACAATGCAGCGACAATTTAGGGGTTAGGACCTTCCCATGATGCCCAAAACTGAGAACCAACCTCAGATCCACAATTTATTTCTTTTTTTCCTCTTATTCGTGGTAAATTACGCGTTGTGGAATCGAGAGTTGAGTACTGGTAGCGTTCACCTTCCATTGCGTCACTTTAATTTAAGATTATCTTCTTAATGAAGGAAATTAAGATCAGTGTTCTGTCAATTTAACCTTCTAAGTGAATCAAGCGGAGTCAACGAGTTCACCCTCGCTGCTTTTTTCTTATTTTTTAAAAATCTTAGCCTGCGGAGTGTACAAACTAACTCACGTCACTAAAAATCTTCGCTTCTTATCTAATTGACTTAACTGAATTGAGATTTCTTTTTTCACTTGGTCTGGACCTGCTCAAATCCTGTCAACACCTGCTTTAAATATCCTGGTTAATTACAAAAATTGAATTAAACTCATTTTCAACATTATTTTAAACGTAATAACACATTTTAAAATTATTAAATTTACTAATAAAATAAAATAACACGAGTGCTTTAAAAACTCAAATTCAACACTAGATGGCGTTGTCGCACTGCACGGAATATTTATCTTAAATCTTCATTCAATTTAATTTCTTTTCCTAGACTTTATCGGAAAAGAAACACGACGAATACAAAATTCACCGACAATTCACGGAACTACTCTTTCATAACTTTACACCATGAATAAAAACATAAGGTGTCGGGTTTTCACTCGGGTTTAACCCATTCACTACTTGTAACTCAAATTCCTTATTTACTCCAATCGCTAACCGGAATCGTATATCAACCGAGTTAATCAACTGGCAAAATTCCAGAGATAAAACCATCGTTTAGAGTCGCCAATAAAAAAAATTATATCATTCAGAGCTGATCCCAGTGTGAACTCCGCCCTTAATTTTCCCAACCGGAACCAGTCGCAGCCTAGGGCTCTTAAGAAGAGGAAATCCTTGGAAGCATTTTTCAAAAGGGGTTTCCCGGTCGACTCCATTGGTAACTTGAGTGGAGGGGAAACCAGGAGGCAATTTTCCAGGAAAAAAACAAGTTTGTCGTATTTAAAATACTACGAGCCAAACTGCACGCCAGACGCAGATTTCTCAAAGTCGGCGCTTCTGTCGCGTCAGTCGGGATCGTCGGAATGTTTGGTTACATTACCCGAGCGAAAAATTTCTTCGGAGTTTCGACTCCTTTTTCCCCGACCCACATAGTCCACATACGGACTGGTGACCGACGAGGCGCTGGTACCGACGCCAATGTGCGGATCATATTAAAGGACGACGAGAATAATAAGTCGAATGAAGAGAAGCTTAGTCATTGGTATCGAAACGATCATGAACGAAACCACACGAGCGTTTTTACGTTGAGAGGCTTGTCGCACGTGGGTCTCGTGAGTGAAATCGAGTTGTGGCGGGATACGTTCGGTCTGGGTGACGCTTGGTATGTCGATTGGGTCGAAGTAGAGCACGTCGCGCTGGGAGGGAAAAAGCAAAATTTTCCCGTACACAGATGGGTCGAACCGCACGTTCGTTACTCCGTTCGGCAATACGACGCATATTTACCGCAAGAGAGTCACAAACCCGATGACAGGAAAGAAGAACTTGAGAAAAAGAGGAAGATTTATCAGTACAAACTCAACGTGCCTGGAGGTCCTGCTCAGGTAAAATAAAATTTTTTGTTTATTTTTAGTTTGAGGAAGAAAGATTTTTAATTGAATTTTGTGGAAAATTAAAGGAATAATTAGTGAATTGAGTTTAGTGAGGTAGAAATTTTTTTGTCATTGAAAAAAAAGGAGAAGAGACACTTAAAAAATAACTGAACGAGACAGGAAATCTGTGTTTGCGTTAAGAGATAAAAAGTGAATGATAAACAAACAATTTTGTGGTGGAAGTGAAATGTACCGCTGATTGCGAAACGAAGCGTTTTTGTGATTTGCTAGTTTTTATCAATTTTTTATCTTAATACCGGTGGGTGTAGGTTTGAAATATTTTTAAATAGTGCTGATGAAGAGATTTGTTATTTTCTATAAGGCTTAATCAACTCATTATCATCAATCGTGCGATATGGATTTTAGCTCGGGATGTTGTTCTACGTGCATCGTTTACTAATAACAGGTTGCAAAATTACTTTGCACGTAAATTTGCGGGATGAGAATAATTAATGATTTTTCTTCCGTTCGCACGTTACGCAACGACGAGTTTTAAGAATTTGTCAAGCGGAAAAAAAAACAATACTACATTTTTTTTGTCTTTAATTATCGTTGAACGATGCCCTTCAATACGAAAGTACAATTTTACGTCGCAATTTATGCGTAAATAAAAAGAAAAGTCTTAAAAAAAAAGCAGTGTGCGTCTGTACTGACAAAAACAAAAAATTAAAAAACATTGAGAAATAGTGTCAAGGTCGTGGCGAAATGCGCAGGTGTTTTTCAGGTCACCTCGAAAAAGAAAGATTCTCGTTACGTACATAAAAACGAAATAAACAAACTTTGTTTGCTTATGTTGTCGTCTAACGATACGAAATAAAATTCTTCTTAATCAAAATCATTTTGTTTCTTTCGTAGATTAAAGATTTACCCCCAGATGAGATGTTTTCTGGTAAATTAATGGTAAATAGACTTAATCTTAAATTAAATTCTACGAAGCAAATCAGATTAATACATTGAATTAAAAATACTTTTGTGTTTCGCAGTTTGAGATGCTCAGCATTAAATCTGTAACGATTATCACGAACAAAATAATGTCGCTGTTGAGCGACTGGAAATCGATTAACGACGTCAAAAAACTGTACAGGTCAAAAATATCCGACCTCTTTGAAAAAGCTGAGCTTCGTCGAGAAGAACCCTACGTAAGAATATTTTAGTACCTAAAAACTTGTGAGTAGTTCACAATTGGCAGAAAAATACGTCTGAGACGAAAATATTATTTCTGCTGTTGGTGAACGACTTATTAGTACGACAAGATTAAATTATTCATTGTTCTACAATTATTTCCTGTTCTCATTAATTTTATTGCATTAAAGACGCTGGATCATTGGGATAAAGATTTTTGGTTCGGTTTACAACGAGTTCAAGGATGTAACCCGCTCTTACTTAAATTATGCACCGAGATACCTGAAAAGTAATGTTTTAGTAATTACTAAATTTGTTTGTGATCCGTAACATTTAATATTTATTTACTATTTGCATTTTGAAAAATCATATAATATTAGATTTGGAGTGACTGATGAAATGATGGCACCTTTCCTCGAAGGTCACACTCTAGAAGAGGCTCTTGCAGCTCGCCGTCTTTTCATCGTTGACTTGCAAATATTGGAGGGGTTGCCTTGCATGCGTGGTGCAGTGGTAAGTCACCAATAAACCTTGTTTTCAACGACGTAAACAAGCCATAACAATATTTAAATTTGGTTTATTTTAGATTTGCACTCCAGTGGCGTTATTTTATCTCAATAAAGAAAAAACACTAATGCCCGTTGCTATCCAGCTATATCAGGAGAAGGGACCAGATAATCCTGTAAGAATTTTTTTTTTTAATTTATGTAAAGTTAGTGTAAAAATAATTCATTTATTGTTGCTTGAAAGGTGTTTCTTCCGACTGATCCTACCTACACTTGGTTATTGGCGAAGATGTATTACAATAACGCAGACGCCACATTCCATCAAGCATTCACGCATTTGGGCAAGTATCCGATGGGGTCGTGACTGCTGGTCAGACCAAATGAATAAAATATAAGTTGTCTCTCCAGCTGTCATTTAAACTAGGGCTGTAGCATAAGACACGAACAATGTCAATTTTTATTGTAACGGACAATATTTTCAGGTTTTACGCACTTGATTATGGAAGGCGTTGTTGTTTGCACTCACAGAAATTTGTCTCCATCGCATCCTCTCTTCAGACTTTTGGCACCGCATTTTCTATACTTGTTGGCCATTAATACGTGAGTAAAATCAACCAAACCCAATATTCCGATAAATTCAATAATATTTTTTTGTCCTTGCAGAAGAGGCTTGGAGAAACTTGTTTCGGAAAATGGATGGGTTGATAGAACGATGACGTGTGGGCGAAATGGAATGTTTGAACTTATTCGACGAGGGTAGGAATAATTGAAATAAATTTACCAAAAAAAAATATAATAATTAATTTTTATAATTTATATACTTACAGTCTTAAAGTGTGGCGATTGGATTTAAATGGAACAATCCCGAAGGAAATCGAGTCGAGAGGGGTGAATTGCTAATTTAATAGTCTTGTTTGTTTATATTTTGAAGAGGAGTTCTGTCACTACTTTTTTTTCTTTTTTACTTAAACATCATTATTCTTTATTTAGCTCTTAGACTCTGAAGTTCTTCCTCATTATCCTTACAGAGACGATGCTATTGCCATATATAGCATCATTCGTAATTACGTCAGTGATATTGTAAAACATTATTACAGTGAGAAATTTTTTTTAGCACCAATATTATTTTTACTATCGTGATAATTTATTCCTTTTTCCGTGCCAGAATCCGAGGAAGACATTAAGGGTGACTTTGAGTTACAAAATTGGAGGAAGGAAATGGTGTTAAGTCGGGAAAAAGGAGGAGTAGGGATATTGGTAAATAGAATTTCGCACATCATGTTTGTGCTTCAATTTATTATGTAATATGTTTATTTCAGGGAGTTCCTGGTAATGAAAATGGCTTCAATACATTTGATGACGTGATAGACGCTGTGACAGCGATTGTGTCAGTGTGTAGCATTGGACACGCAGCGGCCAATTTTCAGCAATATGACGAGTATGCTTTTTCTCCAAATTATCCCGCAACGTTAAACGGTCCGCCACCTAGAGACAAGGTTTGGTACTTTTGACATTAAAGTTGTGTTCCAAAAACAAATTAAATTTTTGTTATCACTTTTTTTTTTACAGACTCCTTTGACTGAAGACGACATTCTTAAACAAATTCCGAAGAAGGAAATTACACTCGACATCATGGTTATCACTACGATATTGAGCAACAAAGGAACGAATTCTTTAGGCAATTTTGAAGTTCAGTATTTATTTGATCCTGTGGCAGTGGAGGCTGCAAAAAGGTTAGTAAATTGTCTAAACAGATTTATTAAATCATCTGATTTGTTTTACGAAATTTACTTAAATTAATAAATCATAATTTAGATTTTCCGATGACTTAAAAAAATTAAGCGCACATATTAAAGAGCGTAATAAAGAAAAAGGTGCAGCTGCTTATCCGTGGTTGGATCCTGATGACATTCCTAACGCAATCAGCATTTGAGAACATCGAAAGCAAGACGATATTTTTATTTTTAATGAACTGTTGTATAAATTTTAACGAAACTGACTTAATGATAAATATTAATTTTTTCTGTTAATTAAAATTTGTAATAAAATGTTAAATATTCCGCGGTAATAAATCCCTTTATTAATACAGTCGACGTAATATCATAGTAATTATGCATTTATAACTGACTGTTAGCAATTACAATAAATTTAAGCAGCGTAATGAATTGCTTACATATCATCGTGGCTCCCTCTATTAACAATCAACCACATGTACAAATTTAATTTTATTCCATGTTAAAACTAACATAACTACCTGTTTGGCAAGCTTAAAAAACACGAACATTAAAAAAATTCCATAGAAACAACAAAATATTGCGTGACTCGATTATCAACAAAATAAATTACCTGTTGTAACAGGATGTAATATTTTTACAGGAGGTAGTCGACTCATATTTTTTTCTTCTTCCTCTATATGTTGTATTATAGTTTTATTACCCTTACATAAAAAGGACTCGTTTAGGAAAAAAAATAAAACTGCACTGTTAAAAATGGTTTACAATTAAGCAGAGCTGATCTCATCTACGAATGAGTCCCGAAGCCATCTCCATTTTCTGGCTATTGATCTCGATTCACAAGTAGTGAACGCATCAGGATTTGTTAGCTCAACCTCGAGGAGATCGCTATAATCAGGTTATCGCTGATTGCGTCGGCCGAGGAAGGCGAAGAACAAACACAGCCACCAGAAAGAAACGTCGCCGCTTAAAAAAACTTAACAAGAGGAAGAGAGGATGGAAAAAAAGGGATGAAATGGAACAAAAAAGATTCAGCACCGATAATAAATGTTTCAAGAAAGTGGGGGGAAAAGTAAATTTTTTAAGTGATTTTTGAATTAATAATTTTTTTTTCAATTTAAACTTTTATTACATCCGTCTTTACAAAATAAACTCCGAACAATTTAATGAAATATCAGTTATGTGTTTAAATTTTATATGTGTATAAAAATATTTAATTAAGATAATAGTTTGTGTGCAAGAATGAATAAGATAAATCGTAGATATCGATGTTGTGTAACGATTATAACGCTTTAAGAGAACACACTCAAATTCACCTTCTTGCGATCCTCCAAATGTGCCTAAAAATAAAATCAAAATTAAGTTAATTGTCGAGGTAAGCAGAAAGTTTTACGTACTGAAATGATTTGTGAATATTGAGGTCTGTTTAACAAGTCGTAGGCCAACGGCAGAAGGTGAAGAACAGTAGAGTGAAAAACGGGATCGCCAAAACTAAATAAATTTATTCCGAGTTCTAAACCCATTCCGTAGTCACACTCATCGTTAGCGAACTGAATTAACGTAATCGTTTCCTGCAATTTGTCCATGTTAGCAGTGCGTTCTTCGTCAGTTTCGCTTTCTGCAATCGTTTGCAGCAATTTCTTCAACTTAGCTGAAAAATTACAAAATTTAATTAACAAAATTTTTAAGGATATTTCACAATGTGTTAAATATTTACCATCAGTCATCGGTAAAGGGCGATATCCAACTTCAGTTTTCTTGTCTACGGGTACTACGATACCAGCTCGGTGAAAAGTAGGTGATACCACAGCCTTTTGCCTCGCTTTCATGGATGATGGTTTAATTTCTAACGTAAAATTATTTTCCGTGGCCCACTTTTCAAGTTTCACTCTTAAGGCTTTGATATCATCCAAATGTACTTTAGTGTATTTGGATTTGAAATCTTTGATTTGTGTCTTAATGTACGAACTGAAACGAAATAAGATAGATGTTACAAAGGTCATGTAATTGTAAAAAAATTGTTAACTGACTTTATCGCTGCGAAAATATTGGGACCCAATATGTTAATGACGCAGCTTTCGGACGCTTTGTTACTCGCAACGAAATTTGGCATTTCGTTCGGATCATCTCGATAATATCCCACGTGAAATTGGCTGTCGTCGTCAGTTTTCGCGACGACCGTCAAAAATTCAGGTGGGTCGAAATAATAACGCCAATGACGTAAATTCGCCGAAGAAGAGCGGACCGGTTTTAATTTCCCAGCTAGAATATCGTAAGGACCCACCAGAGATAGTCCTAGATATATTTGAAGCGAATCTACCGGAAACAAAATTAGAGTAAAGTTAGTTAAATATTTTCTTGGAAAAAGTCTACAATGTTGACCGAGTTTTACGCTTTTGCAGAAATCCCAAAATGAATAAAAATCTGATGGCATATCAACGAGAAATCTTTTTTTGACTTTTTCTTCAGGAGATAAGTTTGCGTCCGCATCTTGGTCGTCCGCTGTACCAAATCCACTGTCTTTCAATATCGCTGAAAAAGAAATAAAAATTTACAATTATAAAACAAGCTTTGCACAGGTTAATTAAAAATAATCACTTTCGTCTGTGTTCTTATCTTCTTCTTCTTCTTCTTCTTCTTCTTTGCGCGGTTCAATTCCCAACTTAACCTTTTTTTTGTTTTCACCATTTAACTCTTCCTGGGGAAAAATAGATTAAAAATAAAATAAACTCACTATCTCCAGGTAATTATCATCGAAAACAATAAACATACACAAGGCCAAAACCTAAAATCGCCACAATGGTTACGTAAGTCTTTGGATTATCTCATATTTAAAGATATTTAATTCCACTCGAGCACTCTTTTCCCATGAACGTACATCCATAAACATCAAAGTGACACGGAAGTAAACCGAGCGGAGAAAACTAGCGTTAAAACTCCCAACATGACGAAGGCCACTCTAGGTTTTACTCCCGCCCAAATGTTTGTTTACGAAATATTTCTTATTTACCTGTGGCTTGCGTTTCGGCGGATGTTTGAATTTCTTTTGATGCAGCGGGTTTCTTTGATAGCACTCGGCGCCGTACTTGCACGGAGTGCGACAGTCACTTTCGTAATCAAATTGATTTTCACCCTTAGAATCATCACCGTTTCCCGCCATGTTTGTAACCTAGGATTTCGCGGGGTGACGACAGTGGCGGAACAGCGCTTCAACTCCCATCTAGCGGTGGTTAGATCAAATAATAGGATCAACATCTCGCAAGATGTTTTCAGTCTTCTGGCCACAATCCAACCTGGGTTCGGTTTACTCACCAAGTCAGCTGATTTTGCAATTTCGTGCGCCTGCATTTTTACGTAATGTTCGCATTGCGCAGTTGCTTGTTGTCGAAGGATCACGTGTTTTGTTTATAAAAGCAAGTACAGTCAGCTTTCTCGAACATTGCAATAGGACTCGATCGACAGGACAATTCACAACTAACCAGCGAGTGAAATAGAAGCATCTTATCTTATTCCGTTGGGTGTACATCAGCTGCAAATTCCTGCGATTAGGATTATATAGTTCATGAAACAGTAAGAAACACGCTCTTTCGTTTACTAAAGTATCGTACAGCAAACTGAATCACTCGCATGAAAAAAGTTACAGAAAAAAATTACTGTAACAAAAAACCGAAATTTTTTACTAAACTAAAATTTTATTTTCAGCCGTTCGTCGTCATGCCGCAGGTGCCGTGTACGCAGTCGTTACAACGTGAGTTGGCCGACACGATTATTCGCCTAGCCAACTTGGATGAGATTCGCATCCTACTCGCATGTGGCGCCAAAGTAAACGAACAAGTGACGCAAGGGTTGCGCCCGCTTCATTACGCCGTCTACAAGCGCTATGTCGAAGCTGCGCGTCTCCTTCTTATTCGGGGCAGCGATGTCGATGCTCGGGATGAAGTTGGGTATTCTGCCGTACATTTATGCGCAGAACGCGGTTTCGTCGATCTCATCAGTTTACTCCTCCAACACAATGCTCGTGTGGATTTTAGTGACCACGAGTGCACCGACCCATTCCCGCGAACTCAGCTGGCCGACGAACCTTTGAGACTAGCAATTAAGAATGGACATTACGATACAGCAAAGCTGCTGTTGCAGAACGGTGCCAACGCAAACGCTCGTTACTTCCTTGGCTCAGAGATAAACTTAGTGAACCCTCTGGATGTTCGTATCCTCGAACTTCTCCTCGCGTTCGGTGCCAACCCCAATGCCACTGACCGCAGTGGTCTTACGCCACTTATGAAAGCGTGTCGACATCCTGAAGGCATCGAATCTGCTTTGCTACTTATTAGCTACGGCGCCAACGTTAACGCAATGGCATCGGAACGTCACGATTTTCGTACGGTATTGCATTACGGTGTATTGAGCAGTAAGATGGATACGGTAGAGTTGCTTCTCAAGCAAGGCGCTCGCGTCGTTTATTCACCCGAGTATCGTAAACCAACTCCGCTGGATTTCGCAATTTTGCGCGGAAATCCGAGTATGGTAAAAGTGTTACTAAACGCGGGAGCGGATGTCAACGCATCTTCACCCCTCATTGGCAGCCCTTTACACATCGCATGCGCCGACAACATCCCGAATAGAATGGAAATATTGCAAATGCTACTAGAATATGGCGCTAATCCAAATTTATACACCACATCGGACAGTTGTCCTGAATTAAAACCTCCATTGGGTGAATACATCGCTGGTAATCCTAATCCTGATACAGAAGTTGTCTACATGTTATTAAAATTTGGAGCATCAGTCGTTATTAAGACGCAGTTCGGAGATCCAAGAGGAATTCTTAAAGCGATACCACGTTTAAACGATGACTGTGATGTATTCCAAACTATACTAGAAGCAGCTGAATCCTTCAACATCGGTGCTATCAAACGTTCAACATCGTTATCGTCTTTTCAAAAAGAAAGTCTTCTAAATCGTGCTCAGAACGCGCTTCCTCTTAAGCATCAACTTCGTCTTTTAATCCGAGATAATTTGAGGAGTAAAGGAAAATTACCGAAAGCCGTAGATGAGCTGCCCCTTCCACAAATTGTGAAGGGTTATTTACTTTACGAGATACTTTGATAATTAATACAATCGTTTCACCTATCCCTTCAACCAATTCAGTATTTAATATTTTATTGGTACCTGCTCGTAAAAAATAAACTTTCTTTTTGTATTTTTATACTACAACTTGAAGTGCGTTTTATGACGTGAATTTTCTTTATTTTGTCCATATTGAATTTACGTATTTTGCGTTTTTTGTTATTTGAATTTTTACCGACTTTTCTACGCGTTGTAATGTAGAACTGACGTTAAATAGTTTATCATAGCTATTTTCTTCTAAGTTATTAGTGATAAACTGCTCATGAGAACATTAACCATTTATTATTCATACGGCAGTAGCTTGATTAAAAATTTCCTTTTACTAAAAAAAAAATTGTGTGCTCCTTTTAAATTTTGCATATTTTCACAAACCTTTTTTTAAATTCTAAACCTATTTTAACCAATTACGAAAGAATTATTGTTGTTAATTCTTCGCAAGTACGTCAACATACAGGAAATGTCTGATGTGTCTTGTAACCTTTACCTAAAAGTTGGCTACGAGTCACATTTGGCATTAAACACTAAAAGTCTGTTTGTTAAATGTGCGAAGGATTTTGCAGAACTGAAATAGACACATTTAAGACTAACAGAAAATGAACACGTGTGCGAATAATTACCACAAAAAATTGGCTGATATCTTATTTTAATATCTAATTTATTTTAAAGTTTTAACCTGATCCCTCGCATTTTTCTTGGATAAGCAGTGTTTGTAAATTATTACTGGCCGTAAGGGAACCGTTGAAACCCTTTAGATCCGTGAAATAAAAATTTACTAAATTTATTCTTTCTACAAAAATAACTTTAGATTGAATGGGTGCAGTTTAGTACAGTTTAGCATGTTTCAACCACGGAGGAAAAAAGAATCCTCTGTGTGTAAATTAACACATAGCTTTTATTCTAACAGTAGATAAAATTTTGTACATTAGCTACACTATTTATAATACTGAGCATTTTTTTAAAGAAATAATTATTATATTTGCTTGAGTAACTATCAGGAGTAATTCCAGCCGATTGCAACGTGGCATATTAGTAAATAAATCATGGCTACAAAGGTTGTAACGAGCATTGTAGGAAATCCAATTCTGAAAAAGAGAAAACTAATAAATAAATGAATAAAATTACAAAATGAACAAAGTGAGTTTCTTTAAAGTCGTTGAGTTTTAAATAGAAATTCAGCATCACAGACAATGAAGAAGTTAAAGTGTGTTGAATGAATGCCCACGATAAAATGTCGCCGCAAGAAGGCGCTGTGATGTCTGAAAGCATCATTCTAAAAATAGTTTAATCTTCGAGCTTCTTTTCCTCAGAATTCAAGCCAGTCAAGGTCATCTTTTTTGCTCGCGTAATCATTTTGTATTTAGAACATGCCGCAAATATCTTATTTTGATATTATTTTGCGTGTAGAGTATTGCACTGCGTTAAGTAGAATTCTTTGCGCGCAATTTTTTTTGGAGAAATTTATTGTGCGTAGTTTAGCTTTAGTACATGATTACGCAACTTAAATGAACGTACAAAACTTACTTGAAAAACTCTAAAAACGTGAAACGGTAACCGTGTTGTTCTGCCACACCTGCGCAAACTACATTTGCTGACGCACCAATCAGAGTCCCATTGCCTTCAAACAAAAATAAATAAAATGAGGTCAAGTACAACAAAACAAACCTTGAAAAACACACACCACATTTAATAAATGGATGAAACTTTTATATTAATATTTTAACCGAGTAGTCGTCGCAAATTGCAAAATCATGTGCGCACGGTATTAAAGTTTAGATAATAAAATATTTTTTATTTAAATCTTTCACGCTACGCGCTTTTATTAAAACGATGCTTTGACATTGTCAATTGTCAATACAGCGAATGGCAGTGACGGAAAGTAAACCCTGCAAATTCACAACACGTAGCAATATCCTACGCAGTTTGCAATGCGATTACCAAGAGGAAATTGCTGCAATTTTGAAAATTGAGGCTCGAGTCAAAATAAAAAATGTGAATTGTGTTGTTTTCTCGGTGTGTTGCACAGTTGTAAACTATATTCAACTGAAACTTTCTTGCCAAAACCAAAAAAAATAAGTGACAACATCAACATTTGTTTTCAAGCCAAATTGGATTCGATTTGCGCAATCATCTTCGCTTCATTTATTTCAATTTCTTCACTTTGTTGCGAGATTTCAAGTTCCCAGCTTCTTTTTCTTTGTCTCCGATTAAACTTCGGATTAGGTCGATAACCCTGCCTATGTTTATCCATAATCTATTTCGAGAAACCTTTTGTCCCTGAAGGGTTGATAACCAAACACTGATAACATAAGAAAATTTTTAAAACTAATAAAAGAAGCGCCGATGATGTTAAAGAGCGCTCCCCTCTCTCCAACAAAATGACCAAAAAAAAAAATACAGCACGCGAATGTATCACGTGAGAAAAACATTTGGAAACTCACAAAGAATAAATCTAACTCCGTTTGCGCAAGCGCGTGGTGCTTCAAACTCGAGATTTTTGTGTAGGAATATTGCACAACATTTGACTAACGTACTGCACCGCACGTGAAAGATTTTTTTTCTGGCTAGACCGTTTCTCGTCTGAATTATTTCCTGATGCAATGTACGTGTTGCGAGATTTAAAAATAGATCGTATTTTAGTTTCCTTAACACCACAGTAGATGGGAGTAAAGCCTAAGAGAAAATTAATTAAAGTCTTACCTCCGAGACAAGCTCCAAACGCTAGAGCCCAAACGAGTGGTTGAAGAGGGAGCCCTAGTGATGGATTCTGACCGAGTTTTAGCACAATTTTCAACATGACAGTGGTGAAAGGAATGTTGTCGATAAAACTCGACGCCAATGCCGATACCCACAAAATGAGAATTATTGATATTGGCAAACGCATATTTTGTTCTATGCCGAGAATAAAATCTTCAGTTGCTGTGCCAATAGCTTCTAGTAAACCCATTTCAGTCAGAGCCTGTAAATGAAAGAAAAATAAATTTTTTGAGTTTTTCTTTCGTTTAAAAAAAAAAATTGCCTCCATGACGACGAATAACGCGGCGAAGAAAATCAAAGTTGACCATTCCACCCAACTGAAAAGATGTTCCACGTCACTGAGATCGGCAAGCACCAAAAGAAGAATGGCACCCATAAGAGCTATCCAACCTAATTAAAATAATTGGTTCACTGAGATGGAATTATTGTAGAGAATATTAATATTGGAATTTTGGCAATTAAAAGAGCGCTTACCGAGGCTAATATTCATTCCTGGCACAATAGAGTGAAGGAAAAACATGCTGATTACGCAGAATAATACAAAACCGCATTTGATGAGTAAAGGCCAATCCCGAATTTTGTACTGAAATGCAAATTTATATTCTAATTATCAATAAAAAATTTTTTTATTGATTTTCACATTTTGCTCCAGATGAGACAAACTTGCTCTGTAGTCGTCTTCATTTGGACTATCCAATAGAAAGCAAAAATATTAAATTTAAATGATGGGCTTTCCTTTTAAGTATTTTTACCGAGTATTGTATAATTGTTTTTTAAGTTTGTTTTCAAGAGTGGACACTTTTCGCAATAATTTTTTTCGCACTGAATCCTCGTCTCGTGAGTATAAGGATAGACTTTTAGCAGCTCTTTTCCACACTTGAATTTCTTGTTTAATTTCTAATTTAGTACAAAAAAATCAAGACTAAATATTAAAGTTTTATAATTTCTTTTTGTTATGTTACCTGCGACTTCTGGTGGGTCTTGTGATGTTAAGGGAATCCAATTAATGTACATTACCGCCATAAAGCAGTACGTGACCACAAGAACAAAAATAATGCCTAGACCGAGATGCATTGTGAAGTTGACAAATTCAATACCCTGAAAAATTATTGCCAGAATTTATTTTCATTATGGAAATTCAACAATTTTCGATGACTTAACTGCATCTTTGATTTCTTGGTTTGACACAATTATCACATTAGGAGGATCACCAACTGCAGTTGCAGTTCCACCAACGTTAGAAAAAATAACTAACGCTATAAGAACGTACTTGGGATTTAAATTCACCACTTCACTCAATCGTATCGTGACTGGTGTCAATAGTAAAATTGTAGTAACATTATCTAAAAATGCCGATACAATGGCAGTTGCAAAGCATAGAACTGTCAATAACATCCAAATCCGACCTTTAGTTAATTTGTATATCTATTTTAAAAATTCAAATTTTAGTCTTAAAAATAATACTACAGTAAGTACTGTATATATAAAGACGTACATAAACAGCTAAATAGTCAAAAAATCCAGTTTCACACAACATGGCAACTATCACCATCATGCCAAACAGAAGACACAGCGTTTCAATATCTATCCAATTCATAATCTGAGTTAACGTAGGTTTCTGCATAAAAAAAAAAACACGAGATGAGTTATGGAGCAATCTTTCAAATGTAGTGTGGTTATGGGAACCTCATTTATTGCTGACAACACCGATATTGCGACTGTTGCAGCTAACATCGCTGCCAACGAACGGTGAACAATCTATAACGTGACAATGTCGTAAACAACTCGATCAGAGTTGGAAATTAAACGCCAGGAAAATTTATCTCACTTCAAATATGATGAGGCAGTAAAGACCGAGCAAAATGAGACCCGCGTAAATAACGCCATACTTCGCTTTATTGGGAAGATCATTAACGTGAAGAGCGAGTGGGAACGACCGTAAAGAATTGGTGGAAAGAGATAAATATAGGTTACACATTCTGCAATAAAAAATCAAACGAATCATTAATTATATTCAAGAACAACTTGAAATAACTTACGTGGGGTCTTCGTCAACTTTAAACAAAACATTAATTTTTGATTCTTCAAACCCATCTTCTGTCAATACTCGTAGATATTGATTTTTTGTAGTCTGCAATTGTTTTAAAATATTTACAAATCGTTCTTTATTTTCCTAATACACACAACTTACGATTTTCTTCTTGATGCAACTGAGTGAGTTCAATGACACCATGAGAGTATCGTTGTCACCAGTTACGTGTTCGTTGACAAATGGGCCAATAAGTGTTAAGCGCAGTAACGGACGAAGTCGACTATAATACTTGTTGAGCGATATATCTTAGTTCTTGTGTTAAGTACAGATTTGTTTCATAACGCGATTAAAAAAAAAATTAGTGATAACAAAAATTAGGTGTTAATTTTGTTAAATTAAAGGCTACTGATATTTTTAGCTGAGCTAAGAGAGAGTTGATGATAATTTTCATTCTGTTCTGTTACCGCGGTATATATACCCTAAAAAGTGCAAAATTTTAGTGTAAAATCTTTTGCGATTTTATATTTAGTCGGGCATTAAAGGTTATCACAATATCAACAGCTAAGCTGCGCAATCTAGTGCAATATCATTACTTGTTGTTTATCAATGTACACTTAAATAAAGTACTTGTAAATAAACGTCATACCACGCAAACGAAGGTGATTAATGCCAACGTGATAATTTTGCCCCAACTCAAACACAAATTTTTTGATTTTTCTTCAGTGTATAATTTCGAAACTATTGCTACGTCTTCGTCAAATCTATACACACATAAAATATATACAATTTTAATTGATTGTCGCGTACGACATTACGGTGGTCTAACTTTTTATCTTTATATCCGAAAGAAGTTTTTCTGGCTCGACTGCCATCGAGAAGAGGAGTCGATTCTGAGTCTGGAGTGGTACATCTTGATTCTGTATCGGGAGTGAGTAACTGGGTGCAAGCACCGTCTAATAAAATAAAATATAAATTATTAGCATCTTTAAATTTAAAATTTACTGCATGTACTAATCACATTTTTGCACGAGTAACGACGTCGGTTCTTGCGGTTCATCAGGAATGAGTTCGTAACTGAAAATATAAAATTGATCAAAACAAATCACATTATTTGTTTGTTCTTACATTGATTAAATTTTTAATACCTGACAGATTCAAATTCAACTTGTGACCAAGGCGGAGCGTGACCTAAATATCGTTCTCGAGTTACTTTAGGTAGATATTCAGTTATTGTAATTTGTGGTACATGCAGGGTGTCAGCCATACTGGAGCATTCGAATGGAAAAAAATATCAGAAACACTTGATTAAGTTTATGTTATTTGATGATAAGCGCAAACGCAAGGGCGCGTTCGTGGTGACGTCATTAAATTTAAGATTGATGTTGTCGCCGATAAAGCTCCTTTGTTCGTTATATTTCGGGCAGCATTCGATCGAAATTTCTTATCAATTTTTATCTCTAAATCAATTCACTTATACAGCTCGTGGAATATTTTTTACGTTTCATTTGTCATTGTGCGTATTGTCTCTGAGTTGCAATTAAAAATAAAGTTTTAATTAAATCTCGCGAGTAATTCATCAAACCACTCATTATCGTTAATCATTTTATTAATTTTCCAAATCATTTTTCAATACTTGATTCGAGCACGTCTTTCTTTTGATATTAACTCTCTTCTCGAATGATTATAAATCTTCAGCAGTTAATTAATCGTTTAGCCGGATTTAACGGAGCGGATTCTTTGGATTAATGGAGGCTTAATTATGGGCGTTGACCAATACGATAATTAATTTACGCTTCATTAATTTTCTTTTTTACGTTGAGATTTGACTTTTTTTTTTCACTCGAAAGACTCGAGTGGGTTGGCTTAGAAAAAGTTGTAAAAATCACATCTGCAACCATTAAACTTTACTGCTGACTTTGCACAAGGCAGACATAAATAATTTATCGACGGAAATTTTATTCATCTTCTCCATTGACCATAAATTTTATTTTACATATTCTTTTAAAATTTCAAATCCGCTTCTTAAAGTATTTTACAGTTGCAAGTAATGTTGTAATAAGAGCTACTCTAAAAACAATCACAAAACTGATTTAAATCTCAGCGCGATGCTGCCATCTGCTGCTAAAACTTCCTCCAGGTATTTACTCGGTACAAGTATTTATTTATTCAAACCGAAAACTCAAACTATACATAGCTTTAAACAAGTAATAAACACATACAATCAAAGTTAAATTAACATCAAGACTATTCTCTTCACAAAAACAAAAAAAATCACCTGCACGCTCAGCATCCGAACGTCATCACGCGCACATCTGTTGATTAGTTCAAATCTCCACAGATGACGTTGGGCGCGCCGAGAGAGCAGACGATCGATAGCACCATCAGAATATGACGAGCGCTGCTTTGCAACCACCTCGCTGTGCCTGCTGGCCGTGCTCAAACACATTTCGATGAGTCTGTGAGAATACAGCAGTGTGTAGTCGAGTGCCGTCGCGAAGAAAAGCTCTATCAGCATATTTCAGCGAGTGAGTTTGCACAGCCATGAGCGACGCCGAGGCAGCAGCGTCGGCCTCGACGTCGCAATTCCCGCCGATTGTGGAATTGAACGTGGGCGGCGTTTTCTACACCACATCCCTCACTACGCTCACCCGCGACCAAGACTCCCTCCTCGGTGAAATGTTCACGGGCCGTTCGTCGACGCCAGTGACTCGAGATGCCAAAGGCAAATATTTCATCGACCGAGACGGCGTTCTTTTTCGCTACGTCCTCGACTACCTGCGCAACAACAAACTCGTCTTACCCGAAAATTTTCACGAAAGAGAACGACTACGTTCTGAAGCTGAATACTTCCGTTTGGGTGACATGATGATCAACGCTCTTGTGCCATCATCTCACCTTGGCGCTCAACTGAGCCCGACAGCTGGTAAAACTACACATATTACCATTGGCTACCGAGGATCGTTCCAATTCGGCCGAGATGGAATGGCAGATGTCAAATTTCGCAAATTATCACGCATCTTAGTATGTGGTCGAGTAACCGTATGCCGAGAAGTCTTCGGCGAAACCCTCAACGAGAGTCGTGATCCTGATCGCGGTTCCACCGACCGCTACACGAGCCGCTACTTTCTCAAGCATGCCTACCTCGAACAAGCTTTCGATATGTTGAGCGAAGCTGGCTTCAGGTGCGCGGCGGCGTGCGGTTCAGGTACATCGAACGGAGGGGAACTGAAACCTGGCATGGACACTGAAGAAAGCAAGTGGAGCCATTACAACGAATTTGTGTTTACCAGACCATGAAAAGTCGAATCACGTCTTTGCGTGTCAAATGGTTACTAATATGCTTTCTTTTTAAAGTTTATGATCATTTTTAAATTTTTAATTTATTTAGTAGAAAAATTAATTTTAATTAGGAAATGTCAAAGAGACTTAAATTTTTAAAAACAGTGCACAGCTGTGTAGCACGCGTTGATAAATGTCGTTAAATATACCAGTAGAATTGATTTTTCGTCATTTCCCTATTTAATTTAATATCTCCGTCTGAAAGCGTCACTCAAAAAGTATCTTTTCGTGCATATATAGCTGTGACTGATAGTCTTCTTTGAGCTGCCTATCAACTTTAAACGTCACTCTTTCGACTATATCTGTTTTCAAATTTTTATCCGAGTTTGTGAAAAAGCGAACAGACTTGGCATCGAAGCATAATAATAAAATGAACATAAAAAACCCGTCATATTACGACTGACGACCAAACTTTGAAGAGGAAATCGCGCAAAAATTGTCATCATTTTCAGCCATCGAAGAGCCAAAAAAAAATTCATGGTAACTGTAAGTTATCTATCACTTTCGTACTATCCATCGTTTTAACCTGTCACGACGATATTGAAATCAAATATCAATTGAAATACAGTATTTAAAAAATTTAAATTTAACTTAAAAATTTAAAAAGAAAATTACATCATCCAATTGATTGTAAAAAAATACAAAAATTGTTAAAATTTAAAGTACATATTTTACCTCGATGTCTATTCCCTTGAAAATAGTTTTTTCTATTAAATGTTAAAAAAAAAACCAAACAAAAAACAAAAACAAAAACAAAAAACCACAGACTCGCTTACGTGAGGTGGGGATGAAGGACCATCAAGGTGTGGTCTTCTAAGGGCGTATACACACGTGTCACGTTATGTTTGAGAATGGGTGACATCAATCCTCTTCACATACGAACAGTTTTTCATTTCAGTTGGAAGAAATGTTTCCTGTCAGCGAGAAAGCGTGATAAATACATTTTTTTCGTCAATCAGCGTGTAGACACGTAGTCAGTATAGTAATTCTTTTAAGCACGTTGTAAAAGCTGATTCGTACCGGTATGAATATTTTAGACAGATTTCGTACGTGAAATTTCTTTTGTCAGTTAAATTATATTCTTTTCGTAACAAACGCAGGTAATTTTTAGATTACGTGAGTAAAACTATCCTTTTTAAAAATTATAAACTACAAATTATTTTTAAAACATCTTCAATCAATTTGACGTGTACCTTATTATTACGCAATTTACGTTTCGTGAAGTAGAAAATAAATTGTACCAATTAATTTCGTAATTGCAGAGAATAAATTTCCAGTTTGATGATTAATGAGTTTGTTACCTGAAAAAACACATAAAAAAATTTATTTATTTACGTAAACCGTATTACCTGTAATTTATTTCCAATTTTGTTTCATCATCGTTAAAACCACCCATAAAAAAAATTTCCAATCAACGCTTTATTAATACTGCATAATTTTTACTTACCTGTAAATCGTCAATGGAATTCAATTCTACTTAAAAGATAATTAATTTCGAACTGCATTCCCGCTGCTTCGTTTGTCGTACATCATGACAGCTTGTCAGATAGATAGAACATTGAGGACGCCGAATGGACGTCGTTGAAGGCGCATCGTATATCCCAAGTCCCCGCACGAAGACTGACGGGAGCGTTCGCTAATGGACCGTGAAGAGTCATTTAAACGAGAACTATAAAAGCAATGCCAATACGCAATCTGCAGTTTCATAGAATGACCAACGAAAAAGAAGTTTTGAATTTCACATCAACCGAGACAGACGTCAGAGAGCAATTAAGAGCAGAATATTACAGCAAGAAAGCGGTGGTGCAGAAGCTCTGAAATTGTTCTTGTGATCTGATACGGCGTCACACGTGGCAAATGTGGCGTGAAATGGAACAGATTGTATCGCCTTGGGTGAGTTTTAAAAGATTACCACAATAGAATTACATTACCTGGCTATTATCTACTCGTACCTATAATTATTTTAATGTTTGAAAAAATTTTGTAAATTTTTTATTCTCTTGTCGGAACCATACCGATGGAAGTTAATTACGAACAACAACAACATTCAAGAGCTGAAATGCTGTTGTCAGTAATTAATTTCCGTCGTGCGTAATAACCTCGTCAATTTGTCGTAGCCGTATATACCACCGACGTCAATACCCGCGTGTTGTGGGATTTGTATAAAAGCGCGCCAGCAGGCAGTCAATTGATCGCTGTCAGCCTCATCTTCTTGGCAGTAAGAGTTGATGGCGTGCGCGCACGAAACGGCATCAGCATTGACTTTCCATTTGAAAAGCGTTGGCACAATTATTCTACTAATAAAACAAGGAAGGAACTCGATGACAAAACAGCCACGAAAAAGTGGCATAAAAATTAAGTGAAAAGAATAAAGGAAATTTTTTTTCCTTTGTTTAGAAAAACAACAACATGCGTGTACCATTACCGCCAGTTTATGAATTAATTTACCTCAGTTTTCATTAGTACGCTACTCGGAGTATAAACTCTCACTATCTAATTTTTAACACGACTTTACGTGTT
>JAQIWS010000337.1:0-26562 GCA_034696085.1 Stigmatogaster subterranea | reverse complement strand
TCCTTTTTCTTTTTTCGGTCGGTGTCTCGGCGTGGTATAACAAGAAGTGCAAAGAGTTCTCCCGGTGGAGTAAAGTGTTTTCGGCGTGGAGATGAGAAGTCGCGATTCAATTTAGACACTCCCAATTACGGCGTGCCGTCTCTGTCTCTTTTCGCCCATGCCCTGGAATCTTTGCCCTCGAGTCAGTAAGTCTCTTTTCCTCGCCACCTTACAAGATTCAACTACGTCTTGCTTCTTCCCTTTTCTTACGGCGAAAAGTCCCAGTCGTAAAAATCGAATGTGCCTCAGAGTTCTAATTATTTTTATCGTACCGGCAGTGCCATCAGTGCGATGCAACAACCACGTTTTTCCTTCTCATTCCTTCTCAACAACTCCGACACTCTCCTTTAAAAATCGTCGTTCAACTAAAACCCCCTCCCCCCACAGCTGCGCCGCTGATTTTTTTTCTTAATCTTTTTTTTTTCTTCCTCTTTTTCAACTTTCTTTTCCTTTTTTCCAATTCCCACTCGACTTATTTGCCCATCTTGACAAGAAAGATTGGTTCGGATGGCGGCTTGTATACACGAAACTCCAACAGCGTCATCAAGAACATCGGGTGCAGCTTAAAACGCGCGTTGCTTAATGACCATGCCGAAATTTACGATTTTTGTACATTTGTAATCAAATTATTGAAGTCGTTGAAAAGTCGTGGCCGTTAATGGCAGAACGTGTGTGCAAAGTGGCTCAAGCAAAGCGGGAAAGCGAGAATTTCATTAATTTATTCTTTTTTATTTTTTTCTTACAGGTGGAAAAGATGGCGTCACTTTACAATATACATTTACGTACCGGATGCTTCTGCAATCCAGGAGCGTGTCGACAATATCTTAAATTAACTCGCGATGACCTTTTACGCAACTACGAGGTAGGAAATGTTTCTGATTTCAAGTTTTATTTATTGTTGTTGTTGATGTAGTTGTTGTTGATTAATTTTGTTTTTAAGAAACAAAAAAAACAAAAAAAACAAAAAAAACAAAAAAATCTTCTGGCACGCTTGAGGGAGCGATATCTGTTTATCTTTTTAAAATAGAGGAAAAAAACAGAACTTTAAAAGAAGAAAAAAAAAATTAATTGAAGTAAAGGTGCAATTGCCGCCGGCTGTGAAATTGATGAATATCAGGGGGAATATTGTATATCCTTTCGAGACTATCACTGTTTGAGGTAGTGCGGTTTTGTTATTGCGATACGAAACTAGTGTACACGCAATGAGAGGGGAATCGTTGGTACGGCAACCGAAAAGGTATAGTTTGTGCGTCCCGAGAGAATCTCGAGAGAAATAGTCGAGATCGATGAGACACGAAGGCCACTCTAGCGAACCAAAACTAACCTTATCCTCGGTGGGTAGCATCTTTAACAAATAACTCTCTTAGTTCCCGCTGCTAATCACGTGATCTCCTACAAATAAATCGATTAATCCCAACGTAACTTTCATTATTTTATTTCGCCTGATGCGTTGAGTAATAATTTTTTGTTCTGTTCAATTTCCGTAATTGAATCTGGTTTTTTTTTTCTTCTTCTCATATTGTAAACTACCGTAGTCTATTTTTTCCTTCGAGGAAAAAAATAATAATATAAATAAAAAATATAAAAAATGCTGAGAAGGCAAAGTCGACGGTATTTTGCCAGTGCAGCACTTGCCTCGCCGCTGTTGCCACATGGGCGGTTGCTCATGCCGAGATATCATATTTTTTAGCGATGGCAGAGTGCGCGTGCGAGGCTTGGATTGTTTTTCATCGTCACTCCCACAACTCAGATATATCTAGCAGCCCACCTTGGATCGATGGAAAGAAAAGGGTGGTCTATTACCGAGAGCGCGGGAAGTGGAGAAAGTATTTTCTGTCACAAATGGAGTCGGGGACTCGTTAATTGTGCGCGAGAAAGAGACGAGGGAATAATTGGCGGTTTTTCAGTGTCGTTCGGAGTGTTTTCTATTTTTTTACTTTTTCTTTGGTGACTTGATTTTACTGTAGCGTTAGGCGTTGGCTTAGGAGTTTTGCTATGTAGCGACTGGCAGAGAAATTTTTCATTGTGAGATGAGCTAGCGTTGTTGTTGTACGAGAAGATGCTGTCAACTTGGATTCTTGACATTAGCTTTGTACGGAGATGAATGGATCTACTTTGCTATTTTTCTGACTTTTTTTCTCGTCGGTTTAGACTAGAGATCGACGACTTTTTAAAGAACTACGCCACTTTACAAAGAAGTCAGTTATAACTCCGAGTCTCCGACATCGACTCTACTTTTTTTGGCGTCTTCTTTTCTTTTTTTGCATGTCGGTAACTTGACGTTGTTGAATGTACCGAGCTGCTTTTAGCTTACACGACATATGGCTGCTGAGGTGATGGCAAGCGTGCCGCATTTTGATTTAGGGGTGCGGTTAGATGTAGAAGATAAATTCTTTGCCCTTCGTCGTCAAGAACTGCTGCTGGTACTAAGATTGCTTCGCTTTTGCTGTGCATGAGTTCTTTGGTAGGCATGCGTTTTCCTCTTGAAGATAACTTACATTATCTGGAAGAAGACTCTCTCTTTTCCCTCTCTCTCTCGCCTTATCAGATAAGTGTACGTGAAGTTGGTCCTTCTGCTTTCCCAACGAACGTTCGCCCGGCAATTGTGTTTGCCAGTCGAGATACAGCACGATTGTGAGTGGAGGTGTGCGTGTAATAAATTAGACTCGTGCTTTTAAAACTCGGTAGCTGGACAAGTTAAAGGAAGTTGCTAGTGAATTTTCACTTTAGGGAGGAATCGACTTTATCGTCAGTCGAGTTGCTGAGTGAAAAGAAGAAGACAAATGAAAACGCGGGTGACTGATCGGTTTTTTTTTTTTTCTCTCTCTTTTGTTTGAATCGAAAAAAGTTGGGAGACAACAGTGCCAAGTTGCGGAACAAGTGAAATCTGTTGTAGAGACGTCAACTAAAGCAAACAAGTTTTGAAAACGATAGACAGAGCCTGAAATTTAACCGCCTCCGCGGTGGTTGGCACGTCACGCTCGGGATTTGAGTGTTTTTTTATTTTTATTTTTTGTTCAACTTGCATTTCTCAACTCTGGTCACCTTCTTTACCTCGAAAATGAAATGGGAGGATACGGTTCGTCTGAAAGCAGGTTTCATAGCTGAGTGCATCGGTGAAATGTGTGATCACGACGACGCCTTTTGTTTTGCAATGCGTACCCATCTGCAGACGACACGAAAATGCTGTCTGCATGCGAGATGTCCCTCTTTATCTTTTTTTCCTTTTCCCCTTCTTCTTTCGTGTATTTTATTTCTGCGTAGTTGTTCAGTGGTCTTGAGAGTGCAGAATGCACCTGCCCATGTTTTATTGAGACTGTACGCTTTCTACCGTTCTACATTTGGATTGTATGTGGCCGTAATAGTGGGTCCCTTCTCTGAGAAAACTTTTTTCTTCAACTGGAGGAAAACCATGTCCACTTCTGCAATTTTAATCGCTCTTTGCACTCACGTTACTCTCAGACTCAACGCTGGAAAATGTAGATAAAATGTGTTTTTCACCACGTTTGCGCCCCTTAGTGATTTTTCTTTCTTTTTATTTTCGTTCATCAACCCTTTTAAGACAAGCTTTCGCGTTAAGAGCGACGATGTTTGAAGTTGAGCACTGTGGGTGTGCCAATGTTTTGTTTGCAGCTGAGGTTCGAATGTCTGGCGTAGACGCAAGAAACTTGTAGGCAATATACGCGTTCTCAGTGGGATTCCAAACGCGTTGCCATGGTGACTGTTATTTCAGGTTTCAGAGTTTTCCTATGAAAATGGAAGAAAACATTTAGAAAGAAAGAAAATCCTCGCGCGCCATGTGTCCGCGTTTTAGCAGTGAGGCAAAGAGCGAGTTTGAAATTTGACGTTTGGTTTTGGGAATATGTTCGATAAAAGTGGTGGGGAAAAAGGAATTTATTTGCGCACGTACTGTAGAGTCGAATGACGACTAGAACGCAACGTTCGGTTTTAAATATCCGCACCGAGGTTTTGATTAGCATTTTGCTAGTTTATTATCAAACCGCAATATCTCGTTTCTTCCCTTTTCTCATTCGATGGCCGTTCACCGAAAACCACACGGCTCGTATTAATCATGATCGAAATTCTTGATGAGGCGCGCAATTTATGGTGAAGTAATGATTGTAACATCGATTAAAAATTATTTGAATAATCATATTTACTCATTAAGCGGAGTTGCGCGTTCCTCCTGGCAGTAAATAATTTTTGAATTTGTAAATAGAATAATTTTGCTCGCTGCAGAAGCGAGTTTATCGCGCCAGGCGAACGGTATAAAAGTTATTTAATGCGTCACGTCAATATTTGGGAGTAAATTTCTCAGAATTAATTTTATGCAAACGAGGAGATTCCAAAGACGACAGCGATTCATCCGAGACTGCTCCTCCTTCCACACAATGGCATAAGAGCTTCCTAAAATCGATCGCTTTTCCCCTTGCATGGCAAATGTGCTTTCTTAGAAGAAAACGCCTTCTTCCTCGGTCCAAGCGTGAGAAAAGAAGACGATCGAAAAGACAAACCAGCAGATAGAAAAGTAGAGAGGGGCGAGAAGAAAAAGAAAAAAGCTTCTTTTGGGCGTTTGTTTGTTCAATTAATCTCTCTTTTGCACACAAAGTGGGGAGCCCAACTTTTAATCTCGTTGCGTTGCTTTCAACTGTGCACGAATAGCAAATGAGAAGTTGTATCATTTCGTTTTGGCGTTGTCGAGAATAATGAAATATATTAAAGTGGCGGTATTGTGTGTGAGTTGCACAAAGTGCTTCGCAACGCTGTTAAAAGAAAATATTTTCTAAAGTTATAAGTTTTGTTTCTTAATGGATCTGTGTACGTTTTTCGGAGAGCTTCGTGTTATTTTGCGATGATTGCATTTGGCGTTCCAGTCTTTTGTCCATCTACAGTACGCGCATCCACTTTGAGTTTGTAACTATGGAGAAAGAGAAGTTGATGGTCGTCCGCGTAGTCAGTTTTTGGAGTACAGTAAAGGCGAAGAAAAAAAAAAATTTGCGAAAGATGTTGGATTGTGCCATCATTGGACAATGCAATCTCCACCACCTGGTATGTTAGAGGAGGTCTCGTGAATGAGTGGGTGGCCCCATTGGTATGCGGCAGGCGATCGGCGTGGTCTGGGCATTTCAGCCGCATTTGGTTTGTGTGTGAGTGTGTCTGCGCGAGTTCGCCTCCGATCTTTTCGCTTGGCACGCCTCAACTCTCCTATCGAGCCGCAAACAAATGCCGCGCGTGCTTGCCTGCCTTTCACTTTCCACCCTCCTTTTTGTCGTTCGCTCTCCCCTTCCAAAGTCTATTTTTTCTTTCCTTTTTTTTCCCCGACTTTTTTTTTGGATTTGAAACCTTCCATTGAATCGAGTGGCTGGAAACATTTCTTTTGGCGCAGACTTATTCGGAAACTGCCACATTTTGCCACGGTCGGCAACAAGAACTTAATCGTTCCCAATTGTGGCTGGTCGAACAATTTCGTCGTGTCGTTCGTCATGGGAGAACTTTAAATGAAAAAGCTCGTTTCTCTCTTCTTTTTCCCCCCCCCCGCTCCTCCTTCTTCGTTACTTACGTACAACGTCCTTCACATCTTTAACGGTTTTCTCGCTGCGCCAGCATCTTGTAAATAAACGAGGGTGGGAAAGACTTCGACGTTACGTTGGAAATGAGGTGCAGATTAAGGGAAAAGAAGAGTCAGCTCGCTTCTCACTCACTCGGCTCTGGGAAGAGAGTCGGTTGTATGCAGTCAGTCGGCGATTAGGCGTTAGGTCTATCGACGTTTTCGTACTTCTGTTTGACTCGTCGGCCCCTTCTCAGTGGAAAATTGAGCGTTAAGAACGTGAAGAGTTGATCGGCTTCAGTTTAAACGCAAGAGGGTCTTAATGGAAGATGGAATTAAGTGGAATGGCAGTTCGATTTGCATTTCTGCTTGCCCTGTCGTCGGATGGGATTTAGTCGATACGGCAGAACATGAGTGAGTGAATCGAGCGCTAATATCCATTTGTTACTACACGAGTCCCGCATTTATTTCTTTAAATTATACTTTAAGTTTAAATTAACCGCGTCGATTTGACGTCGTTCGTCTTAGGACACAAAATTTCTTTTTCAGTAACGGTTTCTTTAACTTTTTTGTCGTTTTTAATTTTTTTTCGTCACTTCATCAACAACAAAGCAATCTCTAGTTATTTAAAGGTCGGGCCTCTGTTTCCTAATGGGTTTACTTGGCCCTCCTTAAAATTAAGATTATAACGTTAATGGTAAGGTGAGGGTCAGTGGGCTATTGTTAATGGGCTTCTTAACGTTCGCGAATGTGTTTACATGTGCGCCATTACTTGCTAGCAAAGAGGGAGAACGAGAGAGCGAGAGAAAGAAGAGTGGTTCAACGATGCATGCGTAGGAAGCCATGAATATATATTTACACAAAAGGAATTTTTTTCCCTTCGTTTCCTTCTCCGTTTTTCCTCTTTGCCGTTTTCTATTCTGGCACGATCCAATAGCGAGCTTCGTTTCGTATATATTTCGTATATAAATTTTGAAGTGAATTATTCTTTTATTACGTCAATTGCCCACTCAGAGCGTAGAGCAAGCGGCAATTTGAATTCATCAGCTGCAGATGAGGGTCTTAGCTTTGTGTTGTATATTTGTTTTGTTTTATTTTTACTGTGGCTATACGGAGACGCCTCGCGGCAATCATGAAACGCGCTCCTCCACACTTCGAATGCAAGAAAATCTGGGCGCAGTAAATTCGTTCGATGTTTCTTTTCCCCCGCGCTGCGTATATTTCTCTTTCGTCTTAACAACACTCGTGTCGCAGTTGGCGCGCTGCCAGCCGCAAAGAGAAAACGAGACAGAAGCAAGAAAAACCGTACACAATTAGCGGGAGAATATAAAGTTTTACGTGATTTTTGCAGTTGTTTTGTACTTTCTTTTAAAACTCCGTGTTTACTTTGTTGACGACTAGTCATTGATGTCTTTAAACACGTTGTTTAGGAGGTCTTAAATTGTATTTACAATAGTTGGCATTAGACGTTGGCAATTTGCTTTGTCTGTAGAAAGTGGACTCGTTCCTCTTTTCTTTGTACTAATTTTTTTGTTGCTGTAAATCAAGAGAAAAAGAGGGACAATTAAAGTCTCGGAGCTGAAACTATAAAAAGAAGTGTTGTTTGCTGCGTCAGCGCACTTTTGCACTGACTCGGCCGAACGAATCAACTTTTGGGAAGAGCAAAAGCCGAAGAGAGTGGGAGAGGGATAGAAGAAGTGCCCCTTGGCTCGACGAATATAAGTTGGGGACTCACCGGGGCGCGACCGCTGTAAAATGCATGAGCGGCCTCTACTGCTGTCGAAGGGAAGACGACTAGACCTCGGCATGAACGGACGGGGAAGAAACTGCCGCCGGCAGTCCAATCCATCAGTGTCAGTGGTAGAAGAGAGATGGCTGATGCATTTGCAGGCGCTGCACCATGGTCTCTCTTATTGCAAGAAAAGGACTTTCCACGAGGCTTTGACTCCTCCATTGCGACCGAATCTGGCAAGATGCCCACATGTAAGCCCGTAACTCCCCACAGAGCGCGTGTCGGCACATTGCCGGCCGTAGTCCAATAAACAAGAACGGGTTGACGCCTTAATGGAGGCCATAGCGACGACAGGGACCTTGAAGAGGCACCACGCCCACGCGGCGGCGAAAGCGCGCTTTTGGTCGAAGAGAAGTTGGTGAACGCGGACGCATACAAGATGGTTCTTCGATGTGGCGCCAGTTCAATGGTCTTTTATCCCCCTTTTCTCTCTGTCGTTGCTGGCACTTGACCACCATCATCCATGATGCACGCCGAGTTTGTGGGTGTCGAAGGCCACACACCCTCTTCTGATCGATTGGTTCGTTGAATTCAATGGACGAGTGTGTGCCGAGAAGTCACACTCATCAGGAGATGAAAGAACACCACCCGAAGGCTAAGAATCAACTTAAAGGAAAAAGAGAGAGAGAAAAAAAAAATTTGGTCTATACTTTTTGAGGCTTCTCTATCTTCATTTATTCTTTTTAGGTTGTTCCAAATGTTATTACAGGATATTGAATTCTTTTTTATATTTATAATTTTATTTTCTTCTCGATTAGACGTCGCCTGTGACGAAGAGAAGAAAACGAAATTGCGCTTTCTTTTTCTTCTCTGTACAAGGGGGAGCGGGTAGTAGTGTGTTTTGATTAAAAGTTATTTTGTGCGGTGGATAGATAGAAACGGATGAAAAGTGATAGACGACATCGTCCTCATCTTACGCAGTTTTCTCAGCTTCCCCGAGGGTGGTGCTGTCACCTTTCATCAACAGCTGTCGCGCGCACATTCATGATTTGCGGCAACAAAAGTTTCCAATTTCCGCGGTGCGCTCCGATTGCCTCTCACTAATACCTCCGGAATCTCTTCGTGTGGTAGCCGTCAAAAGAAAGTCCCCAAGCTGCTGGCGAGGGCGGAATCCTCGGCGATGAAAGCGTCTCGTGCTGAGCGGCCCCCTCGGTCGCATTCCCACCCCGCGCGCGCTTTCTCCGGTGCCCATTAATAGTTTCTTATGGCGGTGGAGGCAGGAAGTCGTGGCATAGGAAAAGCTTTTTTTGTCGCGTTGTCAGCGTCAGCACTCGCTGTGTCCAACATATGGAAGAATTAGTTTGGTTTGGAGAAAGTCGAGTTGTAGAAACGAAAACCGGGGGGAAGTTGTGTTGCTGTCACGCGAAATTGGTGTCGGAGTTAGGGAGAGACGATAACAAGTTTACACTGGTAGGAAATTCACTTTGCGATAACGCGTGGCATTACCGACTCGCTTCGTTACACATGTACAAATATTGGCAATTTTCCTTCTTTTGTTTGTGTAAGATATATTATTTTTTTTCGCACTTTTTTTTCCGATGTTCGTGGTGGATTTATCGCGTACAGATCAGTTTAATTGCGGTTGTTGGGTTCGTCGTGTTTGCTACGTCTGTCGTCCACTGGAGCGAAGAAGAGAATCTCGCGGAGCGAGGGAGAGGGAGAGTGAGAGTGAGAGAAGGAATTACTCGAGGAGTGTGAGAATCAACGCCTGTGAAACTTGGTCACGCCTGGTGTGGTATTGAAGAGCCCTCCATCTAGTCGGTCATTGGAGGAGAGGATCGCTTGCTGGACATGCATGAACGAATCCAAAATGGACATCGGCCTCGCCATTCAATTAACCTCGTTGATAACCTTTTCCGACAGGCCTGCGCTTCTAGCACTGGACCTAAACATCTTAAACGTGGCCTCCTTTATCTCGCGCGGAGGCAAAAGTATGTCCGATAATAAACATTGCCGAAAAATCCAAACGTGAACCGAATTTTGAAGTTTTGGCGTCCAGTCATTCCCGAAAGAACGACGAAAATTGGTAATAAGAAGCGGAAAATGAGTTTATTCTACCTATTTTACGACGCAGTTTGTCTTTCCCCTGCCTTCGGTATATATTCTAATAATATTTGTTCGGGCTGAAAAATTCCCAAGATGCCAAGCGTGAATGGTGGACAGGAATTCGTTTTTTTCTCTTTTCCTCTTTCTTTTTTTCCAATCCCCTTCAGTTGCTGCGCGTGACTGGAGCGATAACTCGCGGAGACCTCCCCGGCCGATTATCGGTGCTCACTCGTCCATTACCTGGTGCCATTGGCCTGTCCAGTCCCGTTATAGGTTTGGATGGGCAATTGGTGTTGGCCTTTCAGTCGTCTACGCGACTAAAAGCAACAAGCTCACAGCGATGAATTCCCAGATATACGTCTCGTCAGTATAGCTGCGGACGCCGCATTTTGCGCGATTTTGTTGCTGACACTCCTTGAGGGACAATAGTGGCGTCGTAAGGCGATTTCACGTGTTGACAACCCACTTTCTTTTTCTACATCGTGAAAACGTACGGTGGATGGGGGGAAAATAAAGAAAAGAAAAGAAAAGAAAAGCAATAGCGATGTATTTGTAGAGTAGGCGCTTGACTTTTCACTCGGTGACAAATTTGTCTGGACAAGGTCAGCGATGGCAAGTGCTTTTCTCCACACCGGATGCACGGTTTCTATGGTAACCTATCGGTCGAGAGATGAGGTTGGTGGGTTGCGGGCGCGATGTCCGCTGGGGCGTATGATTTCTGAGCATCTGCAGAGGAGGGAGAAAGAGAGAAAGAGAGAAAGAGCGCGAGAGAGAGAGACGGGGGATGAAAGTGAAAGTTTTCTTTTCCACAGGATTAATCAGTGTTCGGGAGGGAAGTGTCAAGGAAGTTGAGTGACTTTATATAGTGGGCCAAGTTTGATCCTGTGCCATGACTAGAAACGATCTGAGTTCATTGCTTGCGAACGTCCAATTGCTCGGCGCCTAATTGGAACGGCAGTCAAGGTGTCATGGTGGTGCGGCGTTTAACTGACGTATGTGCAATCTATGTGACGCTCGTAATCAGTCGGCAGCTGATAAGAACACGTGCGTGCGTGCCTTTTGTCTTTATCGACAAGCGAACTGACGGTCGATAACCCCCTTTGAACCCAAGGGTCGAGTTCTCGCCATCATCTTTGATTCATATAGAGGAGAATGCGAGAAAAAGAGCGCAGCTTGCTTTGAGATGAAGATGCGTTCGCAGATTTCTGTTTACCGCGTTTCCTTTTGACAATTCGATCGTTAGCGCTTATGGGAATTACGGTCTCGATAAATCGATTGTCACCCACGCTCAACGTAGCAAAGCTCCGGCATTTTAATTAAGATTTCATAATAATAACAACGAAGGCGGCAGTTCGGTACAAAAGCAAAGTTTTTTTCGTCGTCAGCTTTTCCCGGACATGGAATTAAAGTAGACGATGCACAAAAGCCACTTTGTTGTTCGCACACATACTAGCGAGCTTTGTGCGAAGGATTTTCTTTTCGCTCTCGCTTTCACGTTGTTGTTGTTGTTTGAATCCGCAGAAGATTTTCTTTATCTTGTTCCGTTTGATCTGTGCAAGTACGATGTTGAGTTGAGTGTGCGTGAAAAATTCAGCGATTGGTGAGCAGAAAAGTAAGAGCGTGGGTCGATGGTGGCGTTTAATTGAATTCGGATCGCCAATCTAGTTAATATATAAGTTTGAATGCTTGAAAAATGCTCAAAGAGTTGACTGGTAATTCGCGTCTAATTCGAAGTGAACGGTGACTGAATTGGATGCCAACCAATGTCGAGGATCCAATTTGCTTGTTTTGACCGTTTCTTCGAAATGAAGCGGACGAAAAGAGTTCAGAAGGCAAGGCGAATTACTCTTGATTGAAACTGATCTTTTACTCTACTGATTAGACACTCGATAAGGGTCTTCGTGGACATACACGTAATAAATATCCCACAGAATGCAGCATCGAGCGAGGAAGGACTCTCCAGCTTGGTCGGTGCGTCTTTTGTCAACAACTTAAAGAACCGCATGACTAGTCACCTGGTAAATGATCTTCTCTCTCCCTTTCTTTTTCTCTCTTATTTTTTTCCCCGTTTCTCTCCGGTCTCGTGCCAAAACACTCGCATCCAGCTTCCAATTTTTGATGCTTTTGATGACGTCAGGGAGCTGTTTGGCATACATCGCTTGGCAACGAGAGAGTATTAAAGTTGTCCGTTCTAAGCAGTCGAAAGGTAACGTAGAGCTGAATAGTGTTTGGCTCGTCACGACAACTGTTCCGCGACTGATTTTTTCACGTGATAGACATATTGACGTGTTTTTTTTTAAAAATCTTTTAATCAGATAAAAAGAAAGTAAACAACAAATTTAGACATTTTTGTGTACAAATTACGTTGTCGCAACGAGGATAATTACTTCGTCTACAACGCGTTAGACGCGAATTATCGGTGAAAACCGTTGCTCCGGCGGACAAGTTTTTTAAGACCGACTTCTTTTCGAGTGTAAAGTTTTTGTCGAACAACCCACGCGGAAGAATCAGATGTGAGTGCTGAGGAACTCGCGTTAGAGTTTATTGAGGGACAGGCGACAAAACGCTAATCTGGTCGACAGGCGGTGCTTACTGGAACGTGAAATTGTTTGTCTATCGAGGGCCTTTTGTTTCTAGTGGAGTTGAACAAAAGGTGTTTGTGGGGTTGTAGAAAAGACGACGAGGATGACCATAGCTCTACGCGCAAAATCCAGCAAGCACAATCTGTAGAGAGAAGGTTGGACTCGCGAGAGATTGCGTCTCAAGCCCTCGATCTAATTAGTTATTATGGAGTTCGAGTACCGATAGATTGAACTATGGGAGGAAGTGTCCTTACACTTTGGGGGATTGCCTACTAAAGCTGGCAGAAGGAAATGAGTCGCTTTCCTGCACATTGTGCGTTCGCTGGTTTCCCCGAACGTGATTCTTCTACCTGGAGGCAGCATCTGGTGGTAGTAGCTGGCGTTAATTCACTGATGGACGCGATGGTTGGATGAGAATTGGTTGTTAGTCGGAGCTTTTTCGATCGAGCAAGAAAATTGCAGGCACCGAGTGCGTTTCTCCTAGCCCTATCTTATCATCACTCAATCTTTAAAAAGAGGGAGAAAAAATAAAAATAAAAAAGCGGGAATGGTGGAAAAAGGCAATCGTTCGTACTGATGGCGCAGCTGGAGAGTTCTTGTCCGAGTACAACGTAATAAAAATCACTGTCTTTGTCTTTAAGTGGAGATTGCGCGTTTTCGGACGTGATTAGACCAGAGGAGAGAAGACAAGTGAGGGCCGTTTTAAACCGTTGTTTTGAGAGGAATCGAATGTCTGTTTGTGAGGGTAAAAAATTAAACGAAAGTAAATCTCTATTTGTAATTTTTTTCTAGGATTTAAAAACAATTAAAGTTTGGTGATTTGAAAAAGAAAACGAGGGTGAGATTTAACCAAAGATTGTAGCGAGTATTTATTTATTTTTTTGTGTGATTGAGTGGTGAAGTTAGAGTGAGTTTAAGACCGGGGAGGGATAAAGTTATCTCGCGTTCTTACGTCTACAAAACGGATTTACGTTTTTCTTCCGCGGAAAGTTTAAGTCAAGCTGCAGAAAAATTGTTTGTCGCCTTCGCGGAAGTTTTGGATCGTTTTTTTTAACTTCTTAATTGCAACGTCAGTCGTTGTTTCTCTGTAATTTCTTTTTAAATTTTTGCAATAAGATTTCTCTTTTTATATTTTTAACTCTCATTTTCTTTTCTTCCACTGCAAAAGCAAAAGGAGAAACGAGAGCAGCATTAACTACAGCTTTATTTCTTCACTCGTGCTGTGAAGAATCAATATACAGCAGAACCGAGGACACACACACACACACACTCACACACACAACGCAGTTCGCTGCTGTAATGACCTTTATTAAACTTGAGATTCACAACCGGAATGTGGAGTGATTTTTTTCCCTCCCACACCACTTTTTCTTTTGCTTGTACTTTTTCCCTCTCTCTCTCTCTCTCTCTCTCTCTCTCTTGTGGCAATTTTATAGCGGAACCCACGAAAGAGTTGCCGTTTCTCGTGCCTACAGATCTCGCACATTCTGATGGCAATTTGGAAAACGACTCAATCCAGTGGCGTGTATACTATAGTTATTAGAAAAGTTTAATACTTAACTCGAACAAAAAATGTTTTTGATGAAAAAAAAAAATAACGGACGCGTCTTTAAAAAGAAAAGTAATAGCAATTTTTTTTTTCGTTTTTAACATTCGCTAATCTTTGTTTTGCATTGAAATTTCTCTTTTGTGCTAAGAAACAGAGATCGTCATCATTTAATAAGTTTTTTTTTTGAGGTTTTTTTCCTTCGTTTATTTTTTTATTATTCAATCTTATGATCTCGTTTCAGGAAAATTATAAATATAAGAAGAAATTTTTACATTTCCGCTTTAATCTAAACCACTTAAAGTTTTGTTTGGCGACATTTTAAAATCGCTGTTGCTTAATTGGGAGATTTTATTTTAATCGTGGAAAATGTTTTATCAGTGGCGGTATAAGTGAGTGAAACAGCAATGGCGTATGAGGGGGGAGTGGGAAATGGGTAACAGTTAATCTCTGGTGATTAGTTGGTTGATGTGAGTGGTATTAATTAATGCAGTTACTGAGCATTGCGCGTATTCCCAAATCTCTCAGCGCGTCCTCGTTTGACATCGTTTGCCCCGTTGTTCGTCAGGGAGCATGCGCGGAATGATTAATCGACGTCTTTTGTCTTTTCCGGCTCGACGTGAACGCCATCGCCAACGAGACGATTTTAACTCGGTTTAGTTTCACGTTTATAATCGTTAACGCACGTCACCACGTTATACACTCCCCGCCGAAAATTTGCAACCTCGATATGACTGCCTCTTTATATCACATTGTGCGTTGTTGCTTTTGCTCTTTTCTCTTTTCTTCATCGCGAAACGAGCTTTGCTCGAGTGCATTCTTTTCGTTATCAGCTGCGTACTCTTGCGGATAAGGCTCCCTCACTGACGAGCGTGTTATCTGCTAGTGCAGTGTATAAGCACAAAACGACTCCACTCCATTCACAGTAGCGCACACTCTTTTCTTTTCTTCTCTTTCTTTCTTTTTCATTTTATTTTTCTTCGTCTTCCACATCCAGCTCCTTCGTTTCCTCCGGCAACTGCCTCATTTTCTTTTCGGCGTGCAGTATATAACGAAAAATAGCAAAATAACGTAAAACGCGCGTTGGTTTTGAATTTGTTTGATTTTGACGAGTGTGTTTGTCTCCTTTTTCTCTTTTTCTCCCCTACTTCGAACAAAAAAATTTACGCTGTAGTGAATTTGATGGAGTTTGAATTGGAAAGTTTTTAATTTAAAAAAAGGGAAAAATCATCGTGGGTGGCTGAGTCAAGGCTGCGTTCAGTTTTTTGATAAGCCGCTCGCCCCAGTTACTCATCAGTGGAATCGAATGTAGCTCACCCCGCCCGAGTCGTGGCTGTGTAAACAAGGAACGTTGGCCGTTGTTTATTTTGACCATCCGTTGGTTTCTACCCGCGTGCGGGTACTTGTTAGTTTGTGGCTATCTATCCTTCTTGCTCTTCTATTTCTCGTATAGTACAGTAGTTGCTCCGAGTGGAGCGGAAACTTCATCACGGTGAAGCATGATGAGGTCGAAATAAAATCCAACCGCTTTTTCTTTCTTTGTCTTCTTCGCAGATACGATTCGTTTTCATTCTATTCTCAGTGGGGGTTTTATCACGAAACGAGGGCTTAAACGAAAGAGATGCGTTTGATTTATGTTTATAAATAGATACTGTATTTATATATATACAGTTCTGTATGTACGTGGAACGAGACAGTAATTTGTGGTTTATTGATTCGTAGTTGGTATTCATTTCTATTTCGGGTTTATAATTTGTTTAGTATTCGAGATTGGATCAACGTTGAGTGACGTAAAATAAATATTAGTTTAACGGGCTTCGCTTTAGCGGAATTTACTTAATTCTCGGTAGGGACTACCGTATATTTTTCTTCTTCCCATTTATTTTTCAACAAAATTTTCTCGTCCGTGTAATAACTTTTAAACTTTTCTTTGTCGGTCGAATTGATGGCGGGTCATTTTCTAACTTTGATATGACTCGCTTTCTCTTTTCTCCTCTTTTATGACTGAACAGCAACTTTGGCCGTGGGGCAAGAGACGTGCTTAGGGCAAACAACGCTGAGAAAGTCATCAACACATCTCCGCTGCTCCAGCCCCATCAATCTGTTCTCTGGCGAGGCTCCCCTTTTAGCAACCACCACCAAAAGTCTCTTGTTATTGCCTAACGTGATTAATCCGATATTTGGTTAATCGGTCTTTGCACACTTCGCCATCTGCCTCGAGGTCATCACTCAACGATGACGCACGCGTAATATTTTATAGAGCTCTTCAAATCTGAAAGAGAGGGGTAAAAAAAAATCCCCTGTTTTGTTGGAGCCATAATTCCTAACGAGAGGGTTTTCCTTTTTTTCGGTTATATATATATATAGCACTCAATGATTTAGGTTGCCATCGTGATTTGATTACAGAACGAGCCCAGGGCGTTGCTTAGTGCTGGAAGCCAATTTTGCCTTCGTGCTTGTTGGCTTGTGGGAAGTTGTTATTACTGCAGGCTGTGCTGCAGCTTCTGCCCGCTTCCTCTTCTGATCTTGCGAACAAGAAAGTCCTCCTCGCCCGTAATTGGATGAGGACAACAGAGTTTTCTTTTTATTTATTTATTTATTTTTAGGTTCATTTTGGAGCGTAGGATCCAGCTGCGTTCTTCCGTTGTTCGCTGGGGGTTCCATCCGTTTTGGGTGTAAATTTGTCGACGACTCGTTTCGCTTCGATTTTAGCTACGCAATCGAATTGTTTTTGTTTTGCATTGGGAACAAGTTTGTGTATCGGTGTCGTGCTCTATTGAATTCAAAGGCAATCGATAAATCCTTACATCGCGTCTCTTTGCGCCTTATTTAGTCTCGTGAGCTTTTGGTTCGAGACGAAAGAAGACCCGAGCGTAGCATGAAATCTCATTAAGCAAGTCTGATGATCTCGTCGGAGATTGTCGTTGGCCCTTTTCTTTTCTCGGTTAATAGGCTGGGAGTTGTATTACTGATCAAACGTGTTGGTTTTGCTCGTGTTTTTGTCCGCGTTTGCCTTCGCTTTTCCTTTCCTTTCTTTTCTTCGCCGAGCTTCGTTCGCTTCGCGTCTTGTTTCTCAATTTGTTTCCCGTCTGACACTTTTCGGGGCTGATAATCTCTCGTGCTGCGTCTTTTGTTCTCCTACAAGTCTTTCGGATACTCGGACGACAGATGGCGCGGTTTCTTCCGTGATTTATTGAAAAATCAATGTTGGTAAAGACTTCTCTCCCTGGCGTGGATGTTTTTAACGGGGTTTTTGTCACGAGAAAGATGATGACTTCATAGATAATCGCTGACCTCTACACCGTTTACAAATAAAACTTATGATTCGAGTAACGAGACCTACAAATTCCATCCTCACCTTTTAATTAAAATTTCTATTCCTTCCTCTTTTTTTAATTTAATAAAAAATTTCTTATTTTCTTTATATTTTTAGGCGGGTCACGTGTGCGGTGATGATAAAGACCTCATCGACGGACGACCGACGGGAGCTGTGAGGATTTCCTTCGGTTATATGTCGACCAAAAAAGACGCGGATAAATTTTTACTGATGATCAGAGATTGTTTCATCGAGCGAAATATTTGGGAAGCGTTTGTACCGCTGGAGAAACGTGATACGGTTTCCACCGAATGTAATTGCCACTTGTATAACGTCGAACCGTGCACGAAAAATCACTTGACCAACATTTTTATTTATCCAATCAAATCAGGCGCTGCTTTCGAGGCAAGTGGTTTGTAAAATTATTTTTATACATTACGTAAATTGTTTTGCGTTTGTAAAGAAATTGCACGCTCGTGTGCCCAAATGAGTGCAGTTTCACGTGATGGAGCATCTCGATTTTTGGCACGATGCTCGATCGACTCAAATTTTGGCTTCGGTTTTCTTCGTCAAGTTATAATTACATCGACCGAGTCTGGTTTTCAAAGTCAAAAATAATTTCTGATTTAATTTCAAAAATAAGAAAGATGAAAAAATTTTTTATTTTGGTTACCACGGCCTCGTGGCTTTTGTTTAAAATTTCCAATCTGGTAACTTGCCACGTCCAATTCATCAACGCGTAGGGTGATGCAAGATGGTTTTGGCAAGAGAAAGAATTATCGCCCTTTTTCTCGTCCATCATCTTAATTGTGCTAACGATTGGCATTTTCTTCTTGGCAGGTTTCTTCTTGGAAAATTGGTCCGAGAGGCTTTGTCTACGACCGTGAATGGCTGGTGGTAAATTCGAACGGTGTCAGTCTGACTCAGAAAAGGGAGCCTCGTCTTTGTCTCCTTCGTCCGGTAGTGGATTTGGAGAAAGGTGTTTTGTGGTTGAGTTGCGAAGGTAAGAAAAGAAAACCAACAACGCGGGGCTATAAAAACAATTTGAGAAGGTGCCAGTTTATGTCTACAAACCGCGGAGATAAAAAGACGTAATTTAGGAATTTTTTTCCCCTTTTCCAGAGGTTTTAACCATTAAAAAGAAAGGCAGAAAAAATGTTTGCGCGAGTTGTTAGTCCATAAATTTGTCGAGTGAGTTAGGTGGGTTGAGGGATCTGTGGGTTAATTGGTTTCTCTCGTCAGCGAGATTCGGCTTGCTGCCTTCCTGGCGTTGTAGGGGGCCTGTGATATTTTGCAGACTTATGTTGTACATTCGTTCGTTTGCCAGAATTAGACGCTCGCAGCTATTTTCATGTCGTTTCATGTCAACGCAATCATTAGCCAAGCATAAAGATGCGAAGAAAAACGGCGGGTGAGCGTATAAACCGTGTTTGTGGGATCCTATTCTTTATAGTCATCCTATTACTAAATGGAAGTAGACTTGAAGTAGAACGTTTATTTTTGTCCTTTGGAAGAAACAAGTTGTCCTTATGTTATTTTATTATTGCCGAGCGATAAATTAAACGATGGTAGCGAATAAATAGATAAAAAAAGAGGAAAAAAGATGGAGAATATTAAACGATCAACGTTTGGTCGTCCGCGAAAACTCTTTGCTTTTTTTCTCTCGCGGATTTTCTATTACCCCGCTCGGATTGAGATCTCAGTTTTCTCGGGATGCTCTCGCGTGATTGTCGAAAGCCTATCTTTTGATGGTTTTTGCGGTTTTGTTTTATTCCTTATTTTTATATTTTCCCTTCGCCCTCCTGTGGCGTCATTTGCTCAAGCTGTGCTTAGAAAGATGTAACGTCATCTGGAAACGAAACGAAACGGGAAAAAAAGACAAACAAAAAGAAAGAAAAGCGAAATGCGCGCTTTAATTTTTTTTTATTTGTACTTTTATATTTTTTCTTGTTTTTTTTATTTTACTTGTTTTGTAGTTGTTCTTTGGAAACTGATCGTAATTTCTTTTTTTTCGCGTTTTTCACTACACTATATATTTTTTTGGGTGGGTTTTATTTTTTGGCATTGTAGTTTTTACTTTAAACTTGTTTTTTTCTTAGATTTCGCCACCATTTCAGTCCCTTTGGAGGTGTCGATGTCCAATATGTCCCAAGACGCTAGATGTAAAGTCTGTCGTGACAGGTGAGCAATTTTTTCTTCCCCACTCCCTCTGTCAAAGACGAAAACCACACTTGTTTTAGAAGGCACCGAGCGTAGGTTGAGGAGAGTAAATATATTGCACAAAAAGCAATCAGTTTTTAGAGAAGTTTTTTCTCTAGCTCCTTTTTTTAGTTTTTTTTTTCTCCTTTTCTTCTTTCGCAGTTTGGGAGAAAAAGGAAATAAATTGCCGCGGTAAACGTGGACATTTTTGCCGAGTGAGTTGAGTGCGAGTTTTAATTGCATCTCTGGTAGTGAGTCGGCGCTGAGCACAACTCACGGTCAATCGGTGCGGCGCTCCATTACTGCGGGAATACTTTCCAAGTGCAATGCCTCGTAATGGCTGAGTTTTGGCTCGCTTAATGTGCGCTTGTTTTTGCGGAATGAATTTCCCTCGTGTTATTTCATCTCCAGTGTGACACGAGAATGTTGCTCCGCAGTTCCACTTTGCTCTCTTCCGCGAGGTCCCAGATGAGCCACTTGAACCGAGAGTGCAGTAGAGAGCATCGAGCAATTATTTTCCATCTCTGCTCTGTTTTTGCGGCAATCAGAAAAGGCGGTGTGGGCGGAGCCTCGTAAATATTTCTTTGTTCTTACTCATCTCGGATAGATGTCGAGAGAATCTCAGCAAATACGAATTTAAGAGGGGATTTTTTCTGCTCAAAAGCTATCGATCCACGTTTGATTACTTAGCTCTCGACAATTTTCGCGGATGGAAAATAGTTGGCGGAGAAATTTTCTGGCGGAGATGATTTGGTTGGAAAATCCATCGACAAATAGATAGGAAGCCGAAGGGTGCAATCGCTCGTCGAGGGCCGATATTGCCCCTGGTGCAGTGACGATGAAGTCCGGTTCGAGTGGTGATCGATTCGCTCGATTTTTGCTCTTCTATTTATGGACTCCTCGCGATTGAACGTGGGACGCGTGTTTGAAATGGGATCGCCTTTATAGACATTTCTCACGGACATCTGCTCCAACTCCCTCCCCCACAACCGGTATTGCTCGCTTTGACGATTGGGAAATGAACCGAGTGAACGCGCGGCTCCCTGATTATTGACGCGGTGCAAAAATAAGTTATAGATTGCGAATGACCGGGAGAAGCAAAAAAATAATAAAAGGAAAGAAAAAAGGAAAGAAAAAGCTGAAAGATGGGTCGGGATCTTTGTTCTCGTATACCTTGGATGAATGCCAGGTGGACAGTCGTCCAACGTCCACTTTGAGTCTTTGAGTCTTTGACGGGTAAGCGCTAAGTGGAGGCAAAGTCTCGAAACACGTTTGACGTTTAGTGCGGAATTTGGTACGATTTATGTCAAGATTAGAGTCGCCCGCAGCCTAGAAGTTATTCTGCCTTTCAGAGAAAGAGAGAAAGCGTATGTGCATTTTCCCGTTGTGTGAGTGTCCCCTGGAGCGACGGAGTCCTTTCTCTGTTTCTGCGCCGTAGGGCCCGTTGTGGCAAATGTTGAATCTCCATCCACCCACCCCCTAATTTGCATGAGGCGAGTGAGCCGTGGTCTGTATGTAAGGAAGGCGCCACCACTTTCTTCCCTCGAGTTATTAAATTACGGTTAGAACATAATAGAGTTGTAAAGATCTCTCACCAGCAACACGAAGGGAGACGTGATCTCGGAGCGGCGCGCGGGGAACTGCTTTTGCACAATGGTGCCCATAAGTAATGATTATCAGTATTAAGCCAAAGGCAAGTGATACCGACAGCGATGTTGGTTGAAGTTGGGAAAAGTTTTTTTCTTTTTTTAAAGACTTTTTGGGTTTTTTATTCTTTTTGTAAGTTAAGTTACGAGGAAAAAAATTATAAAAAACTGAGAAGAATATAAAGGAAGATGCCCGAGAGGAATTGCGTTTGATGTCTCCAGCGGAGTTAATCTGTTGTGCATGATGGAATGATGAAATGATGGCGTCTCTCAGCTTGAAAATATCGATGGTGGCTGCTTCCATCATGAAATTGAGATGACGGTAGGGTGGTTGGACCTAGGGCAAGTTTTTCTTGTATGTCATCACTCGTGTGATACTTCAGTCGATGCGTCATTGGACTTTTTTTTGGTGATCTTTTTTTTATCGAAAATCGGTGATGGAGGAACTGATAAATTGGATATCTGACGTCATTTGCACGCTGTTAAATAGAGCGGAGAAATTTTCTCTCTTTTTTGTTGTTGTTTTTAAATATTTTATTTTTTTGTGCGATGGGATGTTGTCTTTTATCTAGTACGTAATTTATTTGCGTCGTCGTTGTTTTTGAAGTCGTTCGCGTACAATGCCGCTCGTTGATCAATTATTCTGATAAGGAATTTTGTTGTTTTCAAAACGATGCTCGCCTGTCTTGTCGATCACTTAACAACAACGTGAGAAAGAGGAAGAATCGCTTGGTCGACGACGATGTTGTTGTTCTCATGGGTTTTGTTCCTAATGATAAGTCAACTTTAGAAACGACCTAATAGAGATTGACGTAGAAAATACGTAATTAGAAGTTGTCCACTTTTTTTTCCTCCTTTCCTTTTTCCCTTTTTTCCAAGAACGCGCGCGTTTGGCGATTGCAAATGTTGCAGATCATTAACGATAGCAACAAACTTAATTGGAAACAAGTGATAAGTAGGCGGCCCAATATTTTGATTGTGATAGAAGAGGCAATCACGGAGAGACAAGCCTCTCACGGCCCTCTTTTTCTTCGCGTGCACTTTTCTTTCTCTCACCTCGAGGGCAAAAAGTGGTTTAATTAGCAACAACGAAATGAAAGGCTCTGGGCCATCATTGCCAGTTGGGAAAGATGCGTCCCCGAGGAATCTTAAGCAATAGCTCCGTGGCGAGAAGAGGGGTGGTGGCCTTTACGGAAGCGGAAATTGACGGAGAGACCCTGCGAGTAATGAGGATGTAATCTACGGAGTTTTCCGCTGCTGTCTCCTCAATCGCTTCCCATCGACGTAGTCTCCGGCTTGGGCGAAACATTGTTTATTGATCCGCCAGCTTTAAAGCGAGAAACAAAAGACACTCCGCACTGTGGGGTCGTAAAGAGGAGACTCGGTTTGACACTCTCTTCTCCTTCCACTTCTTAAGGCCCCCTTTTCATCTCCTGGATTCACCACCATTTCCGTTAGGGACGTCGGCACGAACTTAAGAGGCGAGTAGAATAAAAGGATTTTTTGCTCCGTTTTAGCTTACTCGCTTCGAAACAAAGATTTTCGTTATTAACCCAAAAAATGAAAATATTTTGAATTTTTATGTCGGTGTTCGTCGTTAATAAAGATTATTTTGTTTTTGTTTAAGGAAGTTGCATAATAGCGGATTTAAATTTTTTTTCTTATTCTTCTTCTCGGTGAACAGTCTTTCAATGTTGGACTGTGGGGACGAAGTTGGAGAATGGATAAGCGAAGTGCTCGGTAATCCCGGTTGTCGCTTGTTACGTCATCATCCTCAAAGCGTGAGAAAGAATAGGATACCCGCATCAACTACACCAGGTGTGTAGATTTCTTTTTAAGTTCGGTTAGGGCATTTTTTTTCGTCTCTTCACATATTGAAAACCATTTATCTAGCACACAGTTTATAAAGCCATTTTCTCGAACTTAATTGAAACATTAGACAATGACGCCGGTTGAAATTCCGGATCGCTTGTTTATTATGGATTTTTCCATTCCGGTAACCACAGGCATTAGAAATGGGGGACGCAGCCAAGCATGGCTCGTCGTGCGTGCGCGCGCTCGTCTACAATGTTTACCATTCGGCAGCGCTGCTTTTATATCGATTGCGAGTCCCTGGCTGTCACTGTCTGATACAGAGCTCCCCGTGGAAGATTCCGCTAAAATTTACGGGCAATATCCATTATGGGTGTTGAGCGCTGCTCACGGTGGCTTTCGCGGAAAAATCTTTAATGATAAGCAAACCATAACGAGCGAAAGTGATTTCTAATGACGTAGACCTTTTTCCTGACGACAACCGTTGTCGGTCGGCGTATCGTCAATGTCGTTTTGTCAGATTAGACCCCGGCCGAAAAGAAATAAGTGCTTTAATCCGCTGCGTACAATTCATAAGAGGGTCGTGGAGCGATTACGAGTAGTAAATATTTGTTATTACCCGGGATGTTGTGATACTTGACAGTAAGCGAATTGCGATGCTGCAGATGTTGGTAGATAATAAACACGGCATATACGCGTTTAAGTTGATCGGTTTAAGCGGCATTGTGCGCCGTGAATAAAATTCCCTTCGTTATTTATTTATTTATGTGCCGTTTTTTTTATTTTACTTTATTTTATTTTTAGCCAGCGAACAACTAACAGTCTCTTCAGTTTCCTTGGCGAACACGTCTCAGTTCGTGTTGCTGAGTCGAGCGAGCGTCGGTCATCTACTCGAAACTATTTCACGCCGTTATTCGCAGGACGAAAAAGAAGAGATAGACGAAGCATTCGACGTCGAGGGTCTCCTGCGACGTTTTCGAGCTAACTTAATCGTTAGTGGCAACGAAGCGTACTCTGAGGACGTTTGGAGCCACGTGCGCATTGGGCAATTACCCTTCGAGGTAGATATTTTCTTCACCGCTCTCCGACGTTAAGGAGGGTGAGTTAAACAGTTTAGCGGTTTGATTCGAAAGTCTCTGCGAAAATTTCGCAGTCATACAGTCAGTTCTGGGCACATTCCGCCATGTAATTGAGATAAACGTAAGATGAACGAGCGGAGTAAGCGTAATTAAGTCAAGCTGTTGCTTATTGATTGTGATGATGTGTGGCTCATTCTTTTTTTTTGTCTTTTTCAAAAGGTGCACGGCTGTTGCAGTCGTTGCCAGATGGTATCCATTGATCAGAAAACTGGTTGTAAGAGTAAGGAGCCGCTGCTGACGTTGAGTGCCACCAGAGGGCGCAAGGTACAACGGCAAAGTTCAACTGCGAGCGTAATTTTCTCGTTTAAATTATTCAATTACTCGCAGATTCCTTTCGGCATTCATCTGCATCACCAGCATGCAAACAACGAGTTCACTGCGATTCGAGTGGGGGATCCGGTTAGGTTTCGCTTGCCAGCAAATTAATCAAGTAATTCAACGAAACGGAACAAAAAAAAATTAAATTTTTTCTTTTAAATTTTAAATCAGACTGAAAACAGGCAGAATATTATTTTTTTAAATGAACTAGTGAAAAAATAATTAAATTTATAATTAAGACGTTAATCGAGTGTAAATGTTCAGTGCAGCTTAAATCTATTTGTATATTAATTATTTTCGGAAAAAAGTTTTCCTTTTTTTTTTTGTAAATTATTCTACAGGATTTATTCCCTAACGGCACGGCTCAGGAAATGAAGCAGAGATAACTAAGGTTCTTAGCGAGTCGTGGAAATATTAACGGGATGTCCTCGGTGAATGGACTGATCTTTAATCGCGAGATTTTTTTCCCCCCCGTTTTCCTGGTAATGGAGCTTTAATGCCAAATATTTTAAGCTTGCCTTTCCAAGTCGTCGGCTTTAAGTGACGTTCATCCCATTCGTAATACCACGCTGCTTTAGTTTGATTTGTAAGCATTTTTATTTATATTTTAGTTGGAGTTCTACCCACTCTTGCCCAATACGTGGTTGATCTAGAATTAAAATAACGTAATTCACGTTCTTAAATTAGCCTAAAAAAAGATTTTGAAAAAAAATGTGTAAATAATTTTTTTTTAAAGTGCAAACGCTTTAAACGAATTTTAGTTAGCTGCCTTTTTTTTTACCGGTTTCCTTCTTTTTCCCCTCCCTTTTTTATGGTTCTTTTTAAAAGAACGTTTATCTCCAAAAATTACTCAACATCAAAATGTCAATTTAATCGCATAGTCATTTTATATTCCGAGTTCCGTTCTTAATACATTTTTCATGTATTTTTTCCCTCCATTTTCTCCTGACTATTTCCTCAAACGCGCAAATCTACTACATCAAACGATGACAAGTGATTTAAGTTTGTATGCAGCGCCCATCTATCTTCGTGACCAATTGTCAGTACTCAGTGGCTCCGTTCGTCGTGGGATGAAAGCCAAAAATATTCGACCATTAATTTCTCGTCCCCTTTTACATCCTAACACTTAAACCATCGAACACGAAGAGCGTTGTCCTCGCCCGGTGTTCTGCAATTGATGATAAAAACCCAGACGACCCTGCACGTGCCACTAATTGACAGATAACTGTTAATGTAGCTCAACACTCTTAGCTGAAGTCTTCAAAAATGGCGTTTTGCCAATGAAGTTGAATTTGGTTGAATGAAACTCGAAGTAAGAAAAAATTTTAAAATAAGATAAGAAGACGTTGTTATTGTTTACGGGTGTATAAATACGCACAATGCTAAATTACCGATAAATTGGATGGTTTGGCTAAAGGAATATCGCGTATTTTTCTGGTAAATAGAAATGAATTAAGATTTCGACGACTTACAATAATAAATTAATGTTTTTATTTTCTGTTGATGTTATATTTTAGATGGCACGCTTCCAGCACTTCTAGTGTTGTTGTAAATCGATGACAGAGACTGCTCTTTGGCGGTCTGGGCGATAAATATATACAGTATATTCAAAGACAACAGTTGTCAAGTGGCTAGAGAAATTTTTGCGTTAAACGGCGGTGAGCATAATTTATTCTCGCACTCAAAATGAATTTAGTTCACGTGCCAACGAAACGCATCGGTTTGTGAGCTGTTTAAAAACACTTGTCGGGTTTGGATGCCGGTAAGTGTCAGTTTGGTTGAGCGTTTGTAAATCAAAATTATCCTCGATTAAGTAGTCGATTAACTTTTTCGTTAAGATTTATTGGAAAAACGTCAACTTGGATTCGGTTTTGTTTTTCGGTAATTTCGTCAACTCAGATCACAAGAAAATTTGGTTGGAAAAAAAATTTGGTTCTGTTAAAAGGACACAGCGCAGTTCATTCGTACTAGAGATTCTCGTTAGATGGCAGCACCGATCAACTTGCTCCTCCTTCAGTTAAAGAGTACACAATGTAGACAGAGACAGAAACGATAAATAATTAGATCGCTATGTGAGAATAGCGAAGCTGAATAGAGGAGTATTCGCAGGTAAGAATGGATAATCCATTAAGTTTACTTGAGAGATAACGACAATTCTTGACGGACGATGGCGCCGCATTCGCGAAATTGGTACATCAACCCTTACGTAGTTTTAATTTTAGTTTTACCTTATAAAGTCGTCTAATTTTTTGTGAACAATACTTCCAAATATGATTGCAGGTAGCCAGTACTATCATGAACAGTAAATTTCTCCTTACAGCATTTTAAAAAATTTGCTCTTACAGCATGTTAAAAACTTTGCTGTAAGGAGTAAATCGCTCCTTACAGCATTTTAAACACTGCTGTATGGAGCTAATGCCTCCTTAGCATTTTAAAAATAGTGCTGTAAGGTGCAAACTTCTCCTTACAGCATTTTAAAAAATCTGCTGTATGGAGCAGTTCCTCCTTACAGCATTTTAAAAATAGTGCTGTAAGGTGCAAACTTCTCCTTACAGCATTTTAAAAATAGTGCTGTAAGG
>JAQIWS010000336.1:0-26619 GCA_034696085.1 Stigmatogaster subterranea | reverse complement strand
TAGAACTTACGCAATTAAGAAACATGTAAAATCTTTTTTCGCGTAATTTCAACCAGTCGATTTATTCTTAATTGAACGTTAAATTTTAACTGGTTAAAATCAGTTAACCGGTGTGCTTTATAACCGTTCAAAAATGTTGACTCACATTTCGGCAATTACAAGCAGTGTAAAATCCGATTGAAAACATTATCATTCTTTTCAAGTTCTATTTGTACATTTGTGAATCTGAAAAAAATGATAAATTTGTTGGTGTAGAATTGTTATTATGTTCACTTTACTGGATATTTTATGACAAAAAAATTTAAAAAACGTTGATGCGCAGTTTGTTCTTCTCGCAAATTATAACTTTTTAGATTTTAGTGATTTTTTAATTTGATTTTTCGTCTAAGTTAGATTAAATTTGATTTTGTCAAAATCCAGTTCATACAGTAGCTGATTAAGCCTAATAAAATTTTTTTGTTAAATTTTAATTACAATTATATAAATGCAAGAATTGTATAGTTGTAAACTGGAATTTTTCGTTTTATTTCAACATCTCAATAAAAAGTTACATTTTATAAATAAATTTTTCTTGAGGTGGAGATAAAAAATTATGATAAACATGATAAATTTTGTATATTGTTTTTAGAAATTTTTTAGAACATTGAATCTCAGTTTTGCTTACTCGGGTTTGAATTTTAACAAAATAGAGAGTACAAATTTTCCCCATCCAATAACTCTCTCTCTCTTACACTTTGTTGGGTGTTACGCAGTTGCAATTTTTAAAATTTGTACATGTATTTTGTTAGTCAGTGGATTAGTGATTTAATTATAGTGCATTACTGTATTTCTCGCGTTGTGTTTAATATCACTTAATTCTCTAACTAATATACTGTAATTTGATTGATTTTTTAAAGTATATTTTTGGTGTTAGTTTTAGGAAATTATAATTGATGACAAAAGACGTTGTGATTTAGTGTTCATTTAACTGTGGCGGATTAAGTTTGAAATTGTTGCATTTTATTGCGAGTGAATTTTTAATTTTGATGTTCTTAGTGGATGACGCTTATAACGTTGAAATCTGCGTTTTAATTTGGAATTAGTTGTGGTTTATTACGATCTATTTTACAATGTAAGGATATATCGTGAACCAATTGAGTTCTGTCATCGCACTGCAATAATTTTATTGAATTAATTATTGTATTTTAAAAATCTTGGAAGACCAAAACATATTTTTCCCGTCACAGGATCAATTATTAATACTGTAGCTATAATTGATGTTGTTTGCGGAACCATGAGTTAAAATAGTTCTGGGAAATTTCTAGTTTGGATGATGTTGTAACGCATTTTAATGTGGCTTATTATAATGAAAATTATTTTTCTTTTTCATAAACCGTGTGGCATATTTATTAATAACTTCTTTATACGTTTAATTAGTATGCATTTTAATTATAACACGCCTGTTTTTCCTACGTAATTTAGTAGTTAATAGTAAATTTATAGTTACCGTAATTTTATTGCTTTAGTTCAATATATTTACTCGAAAACAGAATTTACGGATATCGATATTTGAAATTTATATTAAAATTCTTTTTCGTGTTTTGGATATTTAAAAATAGCATAGAACTCCAATTATTAGAAACATGTAAAATCTTTTTTCGCGTAATTTCAACCAGTTAATTTGTTCTTAAATAAGCATTAAATTCTCACTGGTTAAAATCAGTTAGCCGGTGTGTGTTAAAATTTTTAAACCGGCTAATTTAACAAGTTAAACTACCGGTACTTAACGTTCTGTCACATCTTTGCACTAAAATTTTCCTAACTGGATAACCGTGATCCGTGATTATACACAGTCGTCAGTCCGTGATTACATAGTCATTTTGATTTTTTTTTAGAGAGGTAGTCAGACTTCAGTACGTTTTTGAAAAAGCAAGTTATTTTAAATTTGTAATCCTGTTCTGTAATTGTTGCTATAATTTTTCGTAACTAGACATTTTAGTGACAATTCTGTTATTCGCATTTTACAGGTCAAGTAACAAAACAGTTTGAAGTTTGTTTGTCAACGGGATGCTATTTAGCTTGCTATCTTTGATAATATCTGTGACTGATGAGAATTTACACTACTTAGTGTAAAATTATGGAAACTTGATATAAAACTGATACTCGATTTTATATTTATTTGTAATGTTGTGCATATAAATGGCGTGTGTTAAGAAATTTAACGGTTTTATTTTAGTAATTTTTATTTGTAGTGCAAGTTGGAGTTTTAAAATAATTTAACATAAATTGACTCAGTTGCTGAAAATTCAAATTGATGAAAATATTAGCCTGAGTTGAAATTAGAAAATTGCATAGAATTAAAATTTACCCCTTTAACGCAAAAATGTTACTTTTTACCAAATTATCAGCAAATTGAAAATTTTTTCTCAAAAACTGCAACTGCAGTTTACTGTACAGATGGAAGTGAAGTTCTTTGCAAACTCTTTGAAATATAAGTAATTTTTATTTTGTTAATTTGGAAATTTTTCTCTAAAATCACGCAAAAACAATTTTAAAACTCTGGTGACGAATTTTTGAAAATTTGTTTATTTATGTAGACTGTAGTCTACAAAATTCAATATATCGATTAATACGCAAAACAAAAATATTTTGGTTAATCGTTGTTCGCAACGAATTTGTTTACACTCAGTTCGAAATTTGTATTTTAGGTCGTGTTGTTTATTGATTTCGTTAAAATTTGCTTATTGGTAATTTTATTAATCGTGTTAAAATGGTCTACCAAAGTTGACACTGTGATAAAATAAAATTTTTATTTAGTATCTAATTTGTCAATTAGACAATTTATATTAACATTTGTAATGTTTCAACGTCAAATCCTTTCACGTAGTTTTTTCTAGAATTTGTACCGTATGTCGATTCTTGATCTTTTACCAATACGATCAGAAGATGTTTTTACAAAAGTGTAATTTAATTAGATTCTAAATTATTGCTCGGTTTTTATTTTTGCTTACATTTGTTATTTTTTGTGTTTTCATCGAGAAGTCGAAATATTTTCACATTGGATGAAATTAATTTGAGCAAAAAAAAAAACATTTAAATCGAGCACATTATTCAGAACTTACTGTGTTTATTTTATTTCTGCTGGAATGTATACATTTTAATTTTTCCTTAATTTGAAAAAAATTTCGAAAAGTTTGAAATCTATATAATTTTATCACATAGCAGAAGTTGTAAAAATTGACTTTACTTGCTATATTATCTTATTTTTATTCTTGAGTTGTGAAATTTATTTATTATCAAAGCAAACTTTTCCCACTTGCACAACTTTTTCAAATTACAGTATTCGATTCAAATTTTTTATTGATGTCAACTAATGTTTCTGAATCTGGTTAAAATTTCTGAATGTTTCTAAGAAAGAAATACCGTGAAAAAATTATCCCAGATACCTTTTATTGTATCTTTTGCTAATCCGACCTTTTTAACTCTTTTACTGAAATAAATAATTTTTCCAAAAGGTGAAACTTTTAAAAATGGTTAAAATTTTTAAAAGCGTCACCTTTTTTGGTTTTCCAAACAAATTAGGGAAGACGATTTTAGTGTTCCATCATAATTTAACATTTTCACGAGAGAAGAAATTTTTAATTTATTGCAATTTTTCGTATAAAAAGTCTTTTCTAGTGTAATGATGTGAAAAGTGTTAAATTTTGGATTCAAAAATTTATTTTCAAAGAAATTAAATTTAATAATAAAACTTATTAGATATATTTTTTTCAATAATCTTAAACTCAATAAATATTTTGGGAACGTGATACCGCGGAGGTAATGACGTAATTTTTATTTAAAAATTCCGGCCAATCTGAGAAGAGGAATGAATTTACTCCGGTGCTGATGTTTCGATGCGCGGGCCGCGAGCGTGAACTAGAAAGATGGCGCGGAGTTGTTTTCTGCATGAATACGCAGACTACTGTAATCTTGTGAGAATAATCCATTAAAATCGCATCGTAATTTGAAAAGGATAAATTTTAAATAAGTCTTGTTTTATTTAAGATACGCAATTTCAACGGACGTGTTTGTTTATTCGATCGAGTGCACGACGCGTCATTTTTGAAAACGAACGGCTGCAACCGGCGATCGAGGACGGATAACTTCATCTAGATGAAACTTCGTGAATTGTAGTCTTTATTTTCATAGAGTATGAGTACGAGGAAGAATTTTAGAGATTTTCAATGTGAATTTTTGTTTATGTTGGATTTAAGTTCGATTTTGCCAAAATCAAACACGTCGCTGATTAAGCCTAAAGAATGTTGTTAATTTTTAATTACGTGTGAATATGTGAAGAGTGAATTGTGCAGTTGGAAACTTGACTTTTGCATTTATTTCAGTAGATAAAAGATTATTTTGTTTGATTTCCGACTTAACGGAACAAGATAGCGCTTTGTTGTTTATGGTTTGTTTATTTAATGGTGTTAAATTAATTTAAATTCCAACGGCTTCGTTTTGATTCCGTCATTTAATTTGATTTTATATTTGTAACGAGTTGAATTATTTAAATTTATATTTGATAAGAAGTTGACTGCAATATCAACACCCCAAGAAAAAATTACACGTAAATTTTTCTTTGGGTGGAGGTAAAACTTAAAAAAAAATCCTGTAATTTATAATTTTAAACGCGTGTAAAACAAATTTTTGATTTTTTAATTTAAGTTTTGAAAATTTTTGTAAATTTTGCTCCGTCGTATTATTTATTGCACAATTTTGAGTTTTTAAAACTTTTACATGTATTCTGCATATCAATAGATAAATAATTTAAATAAGTAACGCTTCCACAAACTGGACTCGAATAATTTCTTAAAATTTAAGTTTTTTGTATTACCGTATAATGACTGAAATCAGCGATTTAGTGTTAAATTAATCTAAATAGTGTAATTATCAGAGAAATTAAGACGAAAATTAGTCGATTTGATCAAACCGATCAATTTTCGTTTTAAATTAAGCACAAATTTTAAAAAGTTGGTGTGGCCCTAACAGATTAAGCTTGAAATTTTTTATATTCTATTTTAAAAACTTGTAATATTGTAAAATGTTGAGTTATAGATTCTGTGCTCTTTTGGCACATCGCAGTGTTTTAAAAAAATAACTCAATATTTGTATTTTATTTTGTGCAGTTTTTCATATGTCAACAGTTTTTTTTTTAATTTAAGTTAAATAACTACAAACGTAAAACTTTCCATTTCCGCTCATTCGTGAGAATTTTATTGTTCAGTACGTTTATAAAAAAATATCCGTTGATTTATCAATCATTTTATCCACTGGTTGTCCACAACGTCACGTCTGCAATTATTTCAGTGTTAAAATTTTGTAGTACGAGAATTGAAACTCGCGTTGATTTTGGCGAGCTGAAATTCTACGATTTACTGCTCACCCAATTTAACCCGTGATAAATTTGTTCTTACTGTATTAACTCCCAATTCCATTGCTAAATTTGACTTGTTTACTTTTTGCTGTCTTAATTCTTGTGTAGGAGATTGTGAATAATTTTGATTTCCGATTGATTAGATACTGGTGCATTCACGTTATAATTTGTTTACCAATGCAAGAAATGGAAATTAAACGTGTAAAGTGTAAACACTATTCCGTTGTACAAAATGTACTTTAAATTTTGTAACAAGTTTAAGTCCACTACGAGATGAAAGATTAGCTATTTAAAAACCCGTTTTAACACAATTATCCACGATAGCGACATTTGCTTGGGAAAATTTTTACAATTATGAGTAAAGTAATTTGTAAATTTCAGTAATCGTTTTGATAATCAGTTGATTGCTCAAATTGTTAATTTATGCGAACTATTAGAACAAACGGTAAAAGTTCGAGTAAAACTTTTGGGCTGTAATTTTTCGACTGAGTCAAAAATTTAAGTTTACATTACACATATTACTGTAGAAATGTATGTTTGGGTACAATTGATACTTAAAACTGTACGTTAAGTATTATTTTGTGAATTAAGTTTTCTTCAAAATACATTTAAAAATGTACATTTAAAAATTTGCAAAATTTATGACACGCTTTTGCAAGTTTTATGTACAGTGTGACAAAAAATTTTGTAGAATGTTACTGTACGTGGATTTTGAAGATTAATCTATTGCATTACTTATTCTTAAGATTTAATTTAATGTTGCAAAATTGTATTTCGTATTGCAACACTTGATAATTTGTAAATTTGTGTAAAAAAAATTTCTTTTCAATCACGTAATTATTTATTACGTGGTGAATATTGTATTAATTTGCGGTTTTTTTCGTGATGTACGCGTTTGAGTAATTCAACTTATGAACCCGTGTTATTTTAATTTAATGTTTGTTACTCCGTAATATTAATTTAGTGTGAAAGAAGGGTTAGTGAAATTTCACAGAGCAAAATGTTCAATTTTTATTAACCATTTTTTAATAAGTTTAATTTTGATTGAAGTTGACATTTAAAATTATTTTTAATTTTTATCATTTCACCAATTGATTACCATACTATTCTAAGTTTTAATTTATAAAGTTATCCACGTTAATAGTTCGTTGGATTATCCGTACTTCTCTGTACTTACAAAAGAAATTAACTCAAGAATATGCTGTTGTGCTATTCATTTTATACTCAAATTACAACCTATTAGTTATTAAGCGCGCAGTTGGCAATAGTTCAATTTGAAAGAAAATCTGCTTATTTTTAAGTACAGTATTAATTGAAAAAATGTCGTTGTGTAGTTATGCCTGAAGAAAATATCTCCCGCGTGCTTTAGGGAAATGTTGAGAAGAGTTAATTTACTCTTAGTAGATTATTTCTAGTACTGTTCATAATTTCACAGCATTGTTTTTGCAGTAGCTTTGTAATTATGCAACGGTAAAAGGAAATAGTAATATTTACTGACATTGTATCAAATAAATTTGGTTAAAGTACTGTTTTCCCTCACCAATCGTGGATTTTTTAACCGCGGTCTTGAGATTACGTATTTAATTTTTTTGTGTCACAAAATTCGCTTATACGCGGTTCACACTGAAATTTGTTTTTCTCTAACTCTGAAACATGTTTTGTGGACTCGCCAACCTCAATCTCACCAACAGAAATTAACTGTACTTCTGTCTAAATATTTCCAACAGGTCACACTGTTTAAACAAACTTGTAGGAAATGGTTTAGTTGACAAATTGTGGAAATTGTGACTTGTGTGCTTTGAATTTCTACGGATATCTCGCAATGTATCCTTAAATAATTTCTGTGTTAAATTTTGTCTACCTAGACCTAAACTTTTATTAATCCCGATTAGCAAAATGTGCTCTGTCAGCTAAACCCGCTTGTGAATAAACTATGAGTGGAAATTATGGTTCATTCAGAAGATTGGTGGTGGGTACTTAAATCTAAATTGAAATGATGGCCGCAAAAAATGCCCAAATCGTTTTATTTTCAATGATACTTGGTCATTTTATGCTGTCGATGCTTCAATTATTGGCTAAATTTGAACCACAGTATCCTTGTGAATTTACGGGAATTACTTGTGCTGGTGTTATAGGCGCTGCGTGCTGTATTTTAACGAAGTTTATAAAATTTTACAAAATTAATGTTTGATTTTTAATACCGTTGCACAATGATGTCACTTAATAAACTTGTAAAATTCCAACTTCGCATTAGATCATTGATTTTGTAAATTCTTGTAAATTAATTGACAAAATATCCTGCTCAGTTAAATTACTTGTAGAAAATTACCTACTACATTATTTCGGGTGAATGGAATTAATTTAGCTCAGCAGTTGATTGTCTGTTTTATTATACAAGTACGATGAAAAAATGATTAAATTTACATTTTCCTCGTTAATTTAATTGTGGTATCACCGTCGGTTACACTATTTTTCTGTTGTGTATCCTAAGTACTGTATTTAGTTGTGCACCCGTAATAATAACCCGGCCTTATGTTGTCAGCGTGCAACTGGCAGTTGGTTCAATTTGGAAGAATATTTGCGTAGTTGAAATTGTAAATTGCAAGAAATTATTTGGGACAATGTTGTTTATTGTTGTGTAGTTTTTTTGGGCTTATTTGTGCTGTGTTCCCAGACAGGCCACTTTGGATTCAAATTTTGGTTATAGCTACTGAAGTAAGATTCGAATTTGGTTTATTTTGCGTGATGTAAATTTTTACATGCAGAATTTACAAATTGTCTACATTAGTACTACCAAAAAATTTCAACTGGTCTGCTTCTTTCACCATTATTATTTATTGCAAGATAGTTTTTATCAAATGAAAAGTTGTACTCGTGTTGCAATTTTTTGATGTACTTACAAGTTGAGTACTTTGTAAAATTATGTAAACGATAGTTATTTATTCCAGATTACTCTACGTGTAACACTGCGGTATGTAGCATGTATATTTTTGACTTCTCTAATAGCCTTGATTCCTGACATTACAATAAATTTTAATGAAATTAACCTCTTGTTCACCCTCGTCAGCAAAATCTGGTCTGTTGCGCTCACATTTTAGAGAATAATAGTTTTTCGGTTTTGAGAAAATGGCCTTTAATGTAATAACGCGATTGCACGTCGCTGCTTATTGAGTAGTTTTTCTTTTAATCGATTGCTGAAATGGTAATTTTTTTAAAGAAGTGAATCTGAAGTTTCTTTGGGGAAATCGCGATTCTAGCATCACGTAATTTATGGACGGCCATTAGCTTTGTGTAACTGCAACTGTAACGGAGTGCTTTTTGTAGAGTTTAGGGAATGATTTCCTCCCTAGGTGGCTCTGTTTTATGATTCTGACGCTAGATGGAGTCATGTGTGCCCGCCCTTTTTGAAAGTGGGATGATCTCTTCTTAAGCCTATAAAGACCAAGACGAACCCAGGCTCGTGGCATTACAGCGAGTTTTAGAGCTAGGGACGCTTGGTTCAGGACAGGGAGTGTTACATTGTGGATTGTATCAGGCCTAACGGGGTAACTAAGATTTTGAGCGTTAAGTCGTGTGCAGGAATTGTGTCCTGGTAAAGATTCATAGCTTGAGAACGACAAAACACCCGAAGCAGTGGGAAGATATTCCCACTTTGTTCTCTCCTAATCGTTGTTTTGACAAGGAGATTCGGGTTTACGTAGCCGGAGTAGCCATTTTGTTTTATGTTGTGCAGAGTTAACAGTTTGAGACGACTTTTCACCACCAGTGAAGATGACCCGGTGTTAAATTGGATCTGAGACTGTTAAAAGTGAACACGGAGTTTTGCCTGTACGGGGTGAAACCTGTTACCAAGCAGGTAGAAATTTCCCATGTAAAAAGGCTAGGTTTGGAGTGTACCTTGCGTAGCTGCTAGTTTTGTCCCATGTCTTATGTGAGTTTCGTGTTTCTATGTTTCACCTTGTAACGTCCTCATTATTATTCATGCTTTGTGAGTGTTATCTGCGATTTGTTCGAGTTTAGTTGTGCTAGTTTCGACCTTTCTACGTTTATACTCATTCCATTTGCATATCATAGTCAACTATCACCTTTTATCCTATCATTCCATTTGAGAATTTAGAAGCTCTGAGTGAGCCGATGTTTTAATGATAATTTTAGAGTTTTATTGTGTTATTTTGTGTTTGCGGAACAATAAATTTCCATTCATTGTTCCTACAGTGTTTATTTATTTGTATTACGACACACAGTTGAATTTCTGGATCCACGGAGACTGATTTATAGTCAGTTTGTGCAGGTTGGGGGACAACAAGCCAAGGACAAAAAGCGAAGTGTAGAGTAGTGAAAAAATCCTGTCACACAACGTTGTATTGTAACTTTCTGAAGAATAACTTGAGTAAATTATAAATTTATGTAAACATCTTGCTTGGGTTTATTTTAGTTACAAATTGAAATGTCAACCAACAGCTGGTTGTAGTTAAATTTTTTATTGTGAATGTTAATTAATCTAGAATCTAAATCGTGAAAAATTTTAGATAAATGCAGATAAATATCGGAGTAAAAAAAGTATTCAATTTTTTTACTCCGATATTTTTCTGCATTTATCTAAAATTTTTCACTTTCAAAATTGTTTTAAATATCACAACGAGTGTCTGATCATTTAGTTGAATAGGTGATTACCTACTTTCGTTAATTCAGGTTTTGTGGTGTCAGTGAGAATGAATTTCCAGTCGTTATGCTGAGTGGAGGTACTACAAAACGCGGACGCGGAATGCTGTGGAGTGGAATGGAGGACTGGAAATTACAAAACGCGGAATTTACAAAAGACGGAATTTACAAAAAGCGGAATGACGGAATTTTTTTAAAAATTGAACGGAAATTGAAATAATATTAAAATAATGTTTTTAAAATGTTAAATTTAACAAAAAAAAAAGTTGGATCTTTCCTGTTAGCTGCCCGCCATTACTTAGGTTCACAAGTGAGAAAAATTTCTCCCGTAACATTTAGGTCAAGCTTGGTTAGATTAGTTAGATTAACATTAACTAACTTTACCTAACCTATTCTAACCTAACCTGACTAACCAAGCTTAACCTAATCTGACACCTAACTAAACTGACTAACCAAGCTTAACCTAACTAAACTGACTAACCAAGCTTAATCTAACTAAACTGACTAACCAAGCTTAACCTAACCAAACTTAAACTGACTAACCAAGCTTAACCTAACCAAACTTAAACTTAAACTTACTTAACAATGATCAATGGTGGGCAGATAACAGGAAGGATCCGAAATTTTCTGCGGCGTATACGATTGTTTGGTTAGGTTAATCTGGTTATTCAGTTTAGTTAGATGTCAGGTTAGGTTAGAATGGGTTAGGTTAGTTAATGTTAATCTAACTAATCTAACCAAGCTTAACCTAACCGTTACGGGAGACATTTCTCTCACTTGTAAACCAAAATAATGGCGGGCAGCTAACAGGAAGATCCAACTTTTTTTTTGTTAAATTTAACATTTTAAAAACATTATTTTAATATTATTTCAATTTCCGTTCAATTTTTAAAAAAATTCCGTCATTCCGCTTTTTGTAAATTCCGTCTTTTGTAAATTCCGCGTTTTGTAATTTCCAGTCCTCCATTCCACTCCACAGCATTCCGCGTCCGCGTTTTGTAGTACCTCATGCTGAGTGTATTCCGAATACTGTCTCAACATGATCAGTATCGTTTCTATTAACGTGTATATTTGTTAATTTGAAAGTTGAAAGTTAGTTAATTCTTAATCTTGATTTTTATATTGGTGATGTTTAGCGATGAGTGTAAACTTTATTTTGTATATACTTGTTCGTCACAAAATAAAATTTTGCTCTGAGTAAACATTTTAATAACATAAGTTTTATCACGCAATGTCGTGTGACTTTCTAAATATTTTCATTAGCGTAAAACAACGAATTTATACCGGTATTCGGAGAATTTCAGTCCGTTATACAGTATTTCAATTTTGTTCAGTTGGTTTGAATTTTAACAAAAAAGGTTTACAATCCGTGGAAATAATTGAGTGGTTTGAGCGTAAAAATTTGTAAAGAGTTACAGATGGATTATACGAACTGCTTAAGTAGCTAATTCGTTAAAACAATTTTAAGTATTTTAAATATCACTTCATTCTGTGATTGATTTTTATAAATAAGTTAATTAAAAAATATTGAGTTAAATTATGGTATTCGTGTCAAGTTACCTGCTAAATTTTCTTTCGAGTGATTGAAATTAATTTAGTTGGGTGATTGACGTGTTCTGGATTATTTCTTTACGACGACTAATGTTGTTTCCGTTTGTAAACAGAAAAAGTGTGATTTAAATTTGGATCTTCCAAATTAAATCAACCGTGACGTTTTCGCTTAAATAATGCAAATTTTATTAGAACAAAATTATGGCAGCAATTTGATCTTTGTAAAATATTTCATTGGCATTCTCCGTTCTTAGCTGCAGAACAAATTTTTATGTTTAAAACACTATTTTGTGGTTTTATGACTGTAAAAACAGTTAATCGTAAAATAAGTTTATTTTTCTGTGAATTGTGCGAATTTTGCTTATTCATCGATTGTTTTTTTTTTTGTAATTTTTCGTATTTCGATTTTCATTATCTTATGCTAAAGTATCGGATTTTTCGGGTTTGAAATTCTTGGCTAGCAGAAATTTACTATTTAATCAACTTGTCATCCAATGTTGCTTTTGTACTTTTCTTGTACTCCGTACAACTTAATTTTAGTACTGTTTCTAGTCGCGCACCGTTAATTACAACTCATTAGTTCTGAAGTGCGCGACTGATGGTGATTTAATTTAGAGGAAAGTTTGCAGTTCTAATTATTGTATAAATTGAAAAAAAATGTGTGGTTGTGTCCGAAGCAAATATTGACAGTTAGCGGAAAAGTTTACAGACTGATACTAAATTATTTCCACTACTGTTCGCAGCCGCGTTGATGCAGTAGCTTTGTAATTTACACAACGGTAATCAAAACCCAACGTTTACGGACATTATATAAAAATTTTTTGGTTTAGGCAGTCGCATTTCGCAGTGCCAAACGTGATTTATTTATCTTTTACTCTCTTAATTCTTCATCTTAATGTGACTAATTTTGTTCTGCGGTCTAACACATAACTCACCGTTGTAAAATTGACATTTTAAACAGTTTTATTTGCGAGGAATTCTATTGGCTTGTAAAAAATAAACTTTTTGAAGTTTCCTTGAGTATTCCATCCGTAGATGTTATTTTCAAGTCTTTGCGACATTTGCCTAATTTGCAGATTGTGGAGCAATGTGCAGAATACGATACAATGCGCCACTTTATTTTATTGTTTGAGTCTAACGAATTTTGTCCAGTTTTGCTGATGTGCTGATAAGGAATTAAGAGTACTGGGTGGCCTAATAAACACGAGATTGAATGGTTTTACCAGAATGTAGCAGACGGTCTCATTTTTACTGGACCAGTCCGTTGAAGGTCTTGTGAAATGTTAGTAATTTTGGATTTTAGTACCTAAATTAGCGTTAATTTGATTTCTATTAACTTTTTGTACCGTAGCAAGCTCTAATTTTTCCTGCACTAATTTTTCTTTTTGAGTAATGGTAAATATTTAAGATTTGTTTACAAATTGTTTACAATATTTACTCACTTTCTTTTGTATTTTTCTGTTACGAAATACCAGTAGTTGGTTAATTTGTAAATTTTTGTAACCATTTTGATTTTATGCTGGTAGTCATTAAATTATTTTTTTAAATCGAATGAAATTTGTGTTCTGCAAATTATGCTAATTATTCACTTGCATTTGACTACAATGTTTTTGGAAGAATAGTTTGTACTTCAATTTCCTGTGTGCTAAAAGTTCTTTTACGAATGACATACCGAAATGTGCTACCTCAGTTACAAATTTAATCTGTCTTGAACCAAATAATTAAATATAGTGTGCAGGGTTTTCATTTGATGACAATTACGTGATTTAATTGCTTAATTGTGTTCAGAGAAATATTTCGTACATTTTATCGCAAGTTTTCTTTGCAAAAAATTACCCATTGCCTATAATTTTTCTAAAATTTAATTTAATGTTTTATCAGTACCGAATTGTTTGTGCTGGTTGTGTGCTAACAAGAAATTAAGTTATAAACCGTTAAATAATTGACATAGTTTACCGAATTTTTAGGGTTGTGGTTTAGTTTCCCAGCTAATTTTTCCACAATTTAAATTGATAGTGGTGTTGGGTAATGGAGGAATTAATCATTCGTTGTATATCTTGCTCATGTGACTCAGATACAGTGTTGTGCATTACAAGAGTGAAATAGTGATGAGATTGCACTTGAACAGAATTTGTAATTTTTAAAATTTGTAAATATAGTACAGTGCAATGATTTATTATCTTGTTAAAGAATTTCTTGCACTTTATATGTTAAATTTCACGATTTTGTTTTGTTACTCTTACCCGTGAATAGTTTCATTGTGATATTTTTTGGATCTGTTTTGTGGACTTAAAATTGTTAAAATACCGAAGTTGAAACTTATTTTGGCATTGATCTTATTTCGCTCGGACAACACTACAGTAGAAGTGGTTGAATTTGTGTAAATTTAAAGCCAATAATTTTGTACATTGTTATTTTATTTTATTTCTTTAAAAAGCATCCCTAATGTCAGCAGAAATATTAATCTCTTGTTGGTCGTATGAGTTTGCAAATAAATTCATCGAGAACTGAAATTTCACTGAGCTAAATGTTAAACTTATTTTTAACTATTTTAACCAGAATTTTTGCTAGAAGTAAATATTTAAAACTGTTTTAAATACATGTTTTACACAATTGATTGCAACATCCGTCAAATTTTGATACCAATTATTGTTGTTGCTTTGTTTTTATTGCTTGCTTCTGATTGCTTGGTTGATTATTGGCAAAAAATTATCATATATTTACAACGAATTTAATGCTTAAAAGTTGAAAACTTATTTCCTCCGGAAAAAACTAAAATTCCGAGTTTACGTTTTCGAGAGAGTAAAAAAAAAGTTAGGTGCAGATTTAACACATTGGACGAATTGTTAGTTTATGTTTGATTTATTTTCAACAGTTGCTGATTTGATTTTCAAATAGTTAAACCAGCACAAACGATAAACGGTTACTCTGAAAATCTTTGTCAAATATAATGACACATTTAAAAATTGGTTATTTTTACATTGTCTAAGAATTGTCAATCTTTCATTTAAAGGTACATCCTGTTTAAAGAGTTGTTGTTCCTGTTGTTGTTGTTGTTGTTGTTGTTGTTGTTGTTGTTGTTGTTGTTTATATTGAAAACTAAGGTAAAAAAATGCGAACCGTTGTTACAAATGTTCGTCAATTTTTAAATTTTTAAATTTTGAACAACTTTTCAGTTATAAAAACCGTTCGATAACATCACAAAATATTACAAATTTAGTCCGTGAAAAAGTTATTTAAAAATGCTGTCAACTAAAGCAATGGAAAATATTCACGTTGTTACAATTTTTCCCTCTAATTTTTCTCGTGAAATATATTTCAAATTGTTTTAAGCTGTTTACTCTCTATACTGTAGTTAGAGTGCTATACTAAAATATAATTTCATTTCTACTTTATTGTGTACTTGTATGTAAATGAAACTTATAATTATATCGATGCTTACCTGCCCGTTTGAAATGTCTTTGTATAGTGTTGAATTTGTATTTTTTGCTTACAAGCTGCACTTTCCTGAATTTCGTTGACTAATCCGTTTTTCTGCGATGAATGCGATCTGTAAAAAAAAAAAACTTTACTAAGTGATGATAAAAAATCCGTTTCTTCTTTGTAAAGTTTTTTTTTTTTTATAAGTATTCCAATATAAAAATTTAAATTGGTTTTGTGTTGCAAGGTTAATATTTTTGTGACATTTATTTCAAGTATTGGTTCTGAAATTTCTTGTAGTTGCAATGTAAAATAAAACAACAATTAGACTATTTTAAAATCAAAAAACTAAATTTAAGGTCTAAACCAAAAACTTATACAACAAGTTTCGACAGAAAAAGTCGATCAAAATGTAATTCTTTAATTCTTTTTGAAAATGAAAATTTTTGGTTAAGTTGCTCGTAAGGTTGAAATTGGTTGAAAAGTGTCATTTTCAATGTATTTTATACCTTATCTCGTTAAGTCTGTGGCCATGACGGACGAATAATTTATTTGAACTCCATATTTTTTTATTTGCGTAAGAAGTTAATACTGTAAAAATTATTTGGGTTTGCTGATTTTTTTTATCGCACGTTGAGAAATCAACAGAAACAAAAATAACTTTTTTTCTGTAATATCAAGATTGCAATAAAAAAAAAGAATTGCGTGATTGCAACACAACTCTCACATCAACTGTCGATGAATTTATGAAAGTTCTGTTTATGCGGAAGATAACAACTTGTTTATGTTGAGCAATTATTTGGATTTTTATTAAACGTAGTATCTGATTTTATCTTCGTGAATTGTGTGAAATAGATTTTCAATTTGAAAATTAGATGTTTACTCCGTAATTGATTTCATTTCCTCAATAACTTTAGTACAATGCATAGTGCTACGCGTTGTTTAGATCTCGAATAACTTAGCGCTTATGTCTGTGTTTCAAGAATTCACGGAATAATCTTAAAGGAGTTAAGAAAAACTTGTTCATTTTGTGGGACATGAATTTTATTTTGAAGTGTATTGCAACCTAAAAAAAATTTGAATATGTTTGCGAATTGCACGCGCCATTCCCTGTGCAAATACAAAAATAATTTGTTCCGTAAATTGATAGTTTTTCGTTGACAGTTGCTTTGAGTTTTCGTAATAATCACAATGTTGCAATTAAGTATTTCAATTGCAAATTGTATTGTATTTGTGTAGATCAAGTAGCACACGTTTATTTTGGGATAAAAATGATTGTGTGTTAATTTTTTACATAATTTTTAAGATTGTGTTGCTTTACTTATTTTGGTAGATCACGTGAAATGGAACTATATGCTAATGGTTTTCTTACGTAATAATATTGCACTAACCTAAAATTCCAATTGCGTATTTTGTGAATAAGTTAACTGAAATTATTCACAAAAACGTTAATTATTTAATTTTGGTTCTGGTGATTTTTTTTCCTTCGAAGAAATTTTTTTTAGAATAAGATGTTGAAACCGTTTGACTTGCTTTGTGATCGCATATATTTAAGATTACGTAGCAGTGTTAAATTTTACGACGATTTTGACTAGCAGAAATCATTGATTTTTTACGTCAAAATCCTTTTGAAATCAATTAAAAAAAATTATTTTTACGTGCATATAAATTCTGCAATATTGATTTTAATACTGATTCTGGTCGTGCATTCGTAGTTGCTAATATACTATTGCCAGTTACTCCGTACACAAGTTTCCAGTTGTACTGTAATTATAATTTGAAAAAAAAATGTTGTGGTTGTTCCTGAAGAAAACACCATGCGTTATACAATAAGCCGCGTTTATACTGTAGTTTTGTAATCAGAATTTGATTGAATTATAGTCAAATTTCACAATCTTTTTACAGGACTCTTTTTACTGTAGAGAATGAGTCGTAAAAACGTGAAAATTGTGTTTATTATAACCACGCATTGTGTTAAATTCAATAACATAAAATATATCTTTGAAGGCCAGGTGGGAGTTAGAAACCGTGGGTGATGTCATTGATATGTTTTGCGATGTGGAATATTAATACAGTATTGCAGTTTTTCTCCCACAATTTGCTATTTAAAAATGTAATTTTTTTTAAATTTACACAACTACAAGCGTAATTTGTTTTGCTTATTCCAATCTGATTGATCCGCAATTACCAAGTAAATTTTCCGGATTTTAACTGAAAATTGCGAATGTACAACATTGTTTGAAGAGGTATTATTTTAATTTCTGTATGCCCGTTTCTTCTTCGTGCTTTTCTCATGTTTTTACTGTTTCTAGTTAATTTTAAAGACTCTCAGTTTAGTTGGTATTTATACGAAAACAGTTTACAGATTGATACTTGAGAAGTTGAGATCAATTTTATATACTTAAAATTGTTCGAAATTAATCGCAATCAAGAAACATGTAAAATCTTTTTTCGTGCAAAATCAACTAGTCGTTGTATTCTAACTAAACATTAAATTGACACTGGTTAAAACCAGTCAAATTGTGTGTGTTAAAATTTTGGAATAGTTGATTTTAAAATGTTAAACTTTTGCATTTTGGTAATATTTCAACCATATCAGAATTCACCCAATTGGATAACCGTTCGAAACCTGGATATAGAGTGCTCCGTATTAAAGTGAATAACAATTATATTTCAGTTTGTTTGATGAGCACGTGTATAAAAAAAAGACACAGTAGCGCAAAGTGAGGCGGAACCTTTGATTTTTGTATGTACACCATGACGTCATCAGTGCTTGATCCTCTGGTTGTCGTGATGTAAAAACTTTCCTCACTCATGCACCAAAGTGACAAGTTTTTGTTTTGTTTTATTTGGCTAACTAATTGAAAGTTTCCGAAAAACTTGACTTTTATGTCACTCGCGCATGCGCCGTGTACAAGTGTAGATTCAATTTTCCCCACATTGCGCTACTGTGTTTTTCTTTATGCTGTGATGAAGAGTTACTTAAAATTTCATATATTGCGATATGGTATATTTTGCGATATATCAGTATATTTGCGATTTCTGCTACAATTTTTTGAAACTTGATATTTTAGTGCCATTTGTGTGATTTTCATTTCGCAGAGCTAATTGCAGCTTCACACATGAAGTGAATGTGACAATGATCTGCAGATGTTCTTAAGTTTAACTGTCAATTGAAGGTTGTACTCCGTCATATTAAACAAATAATTTTCCGTATTTACGGTCAACAGCGGCTAGTATTTTTTGGTATAGTACACGTGCTAAATTTGGAAGTTACTCAGTATAACTATAAAGTAATCTAGTATAAATTTAAATTTTTGAAACAGTTTAGTTTAAATTTAAACCAGCGATAATACTTTGTTAATTTTTTTGGTTGAATTTTAATTCTAATATGGTTTATCAGAATTACTTACTGTTTCTTATAGCGAATTTTAATTTTATTGTCAGGTAGTTTCTGAATGATGTTAGTTTTAAAAATTAATGCAGTTATGTTTTGCATTTTTTGTTGCGTGTAAACTTTGTAGTTTTCCGTGGAAATAAAAATTGTAATAATATTTTTGTATTGTGATTTGAAGCTTGAAAATCAATTCACACATGTATTAGTTAAATTCTGTTTTTGGTAACGATTTAACACAATTAACTCAAATGTTAATGAAGAAAAAAAATTTATGGTCTTGTGTGACGTCGTTGTTGCAGTAAAAATAATTTGAAGAATTAAAATTTATTCCTGTAAAAATAAATACACGTATTGGAAACGTATCATGAACGTATGTTCTTAATGAAAAATAATTTTTATGTTCGTTTTTTTTTCATATCTGTTTCAATCGATCCGCAATTTTCCAGCTAAATTTTCTACAGTATATTTTAGCTGAAAATTGCAAACTGACCACATTTATTGCTGTTCAAATTTTGTTCAAGCCAAGACACAAAACCAATTTTCGTGCTTTGTTTGAAAACTTCAGTGAGGACATCCATTGAAAATTTACGAAATATTCTTGCAGAGTTGAGAAAAATTTACTCGAATTTGCAATAATTTTACAGGTCGCAATTTTTCAATGAAATTTTGTATTTATTTTGAAGAAGAAATTACAAACTGACAAATGTTTTAGACGTTAGCGTGTTAATAATCCTGTACCTATTTTTGTTACTCGCAATTATTACTGCTGTGCTATGCGGTACGAATTGTACAATAGTTGAATAATTATTTGAGTCTGCTGATTTGCACTGAAAGTTCAGCTGAAAGAAACAATTATTATGCTGAAACATTAGTGATTTTAATTTTAATTATGCTTTTTATAAGTAATTAAAATTTCATCTCTTCGTTTCAGATCTGATAGATTTGAATTTATTCTTAATTTTTTTTAATCTGATAAATTTACATCCATTGAAAATGTGTATTTTAGTGACTATGAAAGACTAGGTGCGTTGAGTTTGGTCGCTGATATTTATACGAAATTGTCTGTTTTTAAAAAGATATAATTATTTCGTTAGAAAATAGTTTGTGAAAATTTGAATTGTCGAAATGCGTGAAAAATTATTTCTTTCGACCCATGTTAACCTTCGTCTTCTTTTTTATGTGTACAGTAGTTGCATGATATCAAATTGTATTTGTAAAAAATTAACATGTCATTGTAAGGATTTGGATTAATAATTTTCTGCTTTAAACTGTATATTACAATTTGTTGCACAGTTTATCAAAGTTTGTAGTTGCTACCCGCTAGAATTTGTAACGTTAACACCATTCTGGTGCACGGTAAATTTTTTATTTAGTTGGAGAAGTCATTAACTGGCACATTGTATGTGTTTATAATGACAGAATTTTTCAATTTTTTCTTATTTTGCATTGATTTTATAGATTTACTGATCTTTTTTCAGTGTTATCAAGAAGAGAAAACAAACTTTCTTAAATTCACCGAGATTACCGTTCATTAATCGTTGGAATTGTGGGTTGCCGCAGATAAATTTTAAAATTTAATGAGTATGCGCAATATTCTGGTTATTCACCTAAATTACTTGTGCAAATTGCTATCCTTATGTTCGTAGTTTAAACTGTATAGAAAATGGCTAACGTAGTACGGGTATCCATTTTCTATAAAGTTTTCGAGTAATAAACTTTCACAATTTAAACTTTTCCAAGTTTTGTGCTTATTTTAAAAATTTGTGTTGAAAAATGATTATCGTAAGTGCACAGGATTATTCCATGTACTGTCAGTGGATTTACGAAAATCATGCTTGGTTTTGTGTTTTTAGTCTGAGCATTTTGCGATGTTGTCACTCATTATTGTGTTAAATTTATTACATTTTGTAGTTGTCCAACTTTTGTATTTTGGTTGATCATGGATGAAAGGGTAAATCCGTACACCGTTTCAACTGAACCCGATTTTTTCCACCTGTATTCGCTCTGATTTTGACGAGTGATAGTAAAGCTAAAATTTTATTCTGCAGCAACATTGCAATCTGTTAAATATCTGCATCTTAATTAATTTTACTAGTAAAATTAGTGCTGGTTGTTGCATACGTTAGTGAAAATAGGGTACAAAAAAATTGAATTTTTATTATAGCTTATTCTGCCTAACATTCTTGCCTCTCACTTCGAATTTCAAACAAAAATTTGATTGCGATGTAAAGTAAAGTACAAATGCATTGTGTTTTCAGTACCGTATATCATTTATAACAAAATATTTATTGTTTGTAAAATTTTTATAAATTGCTTAAAAAACGAAATGGAAAAAATAATTTGTTTTATGCAAAATATTTCACTGATATTTCCAATCAAATTTAATCCGTACCGTTAAAACATGGCCTGTTGAAGATGTCTTAAAATTACCTTTAGTTACGTTTAATTAAATTACTTGCAAAATTATGCAAAGATGAACTTGGCACTAAACCAATAAAATAAAGTTAGTTTAGATCGAAACCATTTTTATTTTATTGGTTGTACACCGTGTCTGCAATTCGTCTCAACGAGCTGGAGGATTTTTACTGTAGCTCTTATCGTGTTGATTATACTGTATATGGTATTTCTCTTGCACGTTGTTTTGTTTAATGGTAATTACAATGCTTAAAATGAAAAACAATTTCAGTCATTTGATATATTTTTCATTTATTATGGTATTTGTTATGGTTATCTTGGCTTTAAAATATTGGGTTTCTCAAACATGCTCTTCAGTTTGAGAAATGTCACCGTCAATAGACGTCAATAATTGATGTCATTTTTGCAATATTATTAAAACTTTGTATAAGTGAAAACCGTTATCGAAAGTGGATGTCAAAATATTTTAATCTTAATTTTCTTATCAACCGTCTGAATTACAGTATTTTGTTGTAAATTATACTGGACAAATTTCGTTGTCTGAAAGATTGACAATCACAGAAAGCAATTACATCATTATAGTTTGAAGTTAATTTGTAATGTCGTAAATGCACGGTAGCAATTTATTTCATTAAAATGCGCTATTGTTGCTGTTCTTTCGAAATGTACTGTAAATGTAATTTTAGTGAGTAACACTGGTGATATTTTTGGGATGAAGATTTGTTTTTGTTCAAAACAAATGTTTATTGCAATGAAATATTTCCAGAGATTTTGAGAGAACGGTTGGATTTGTGAATCAGATAAATTTGTTATTCGTATTGCTTTTTCGTTTGATGATTAAATCTTGCATTTTGGTGTGCGGATTTTACAGTGTTGCACAAACTCAGTAAAGTCCACTAAATTGACGTAGTTAGCATTTTTTCGACACATTCATCATTTCAAAAACCGTTAATAAAAAAAACTACAGGTTAAAATTGCTGCAATTATATTTTTTATATCAAACTTTGAACTTTTTTGATAATACAGTAATTCAATATATTCAATATACTTTACTCGAATATATTTGAGAGTTTCAAATTTTTTGGGTATAATATATTTTTAAAATCTTTCTGATTGACCGTCAAAAAATCGTTTTAATTAGTTTGAGAGACAATGCATTAATCTAGATGCATTGCAATTATTACAGAAATTTGGAATATATAATTTTTAAAGTTGTAAAAATAATTTAAACATTGCGAGGCGTGACTGTTGGTAGTCGCAAATATTCTGCAAACATTCGCGCAAAAAATTCGTGGCGTACCAAATGCAGAACACAGACTGTAAACGTCGCTCAATATCATAACTCTTAGATCAGTAGGTAAATGCAATGCGCAATTGTGTTGAAATTTATTTTCTAAATTTGTTGAATTTGTATAAACCGGTTATTCATACATCAGTTAATGAATGTATTTACGAAAACAGTTTACTATTTGGTGAAATATTGGATTCTGTCGCTCATAACCGTACAACTTAAGTTAAGACAGTTTTAAGCGGAACAACTTTGTTTTCTTGGAAATTTGTTTAAATTTTATCAAAACCGAAATTAATTGTATACAAACACATACTGTAACGAAATGAAGGTTTAATTTATTTCCCCATTAGATTAATTTAAACGCAACAAATTTGATCTTAATTTAGCTACAGATTTTAAAGACAATATTTTACATTTGCAATATATTTTCACGAAGAATTTGTCTTCATTTTTATAAACGTGAAGATAAACGCTGCGGAGAAAATCGTAGAGCTTATTTGCAGTTAAAATTTACATTATGGTTTAGTTTAACCATTTTAGACAGTAGTAGTATTGTATTATAAAATCGTAACTTGAACAATTTTTGCGTCAGCAATCCGTCGCTAATGACATGAGGATGTCATTTTATCTATCAAGTATCAATCCACTACACTTTCTTTTCGGGTTGATTTTAGTATTATTGCGGTGGTAAAATCCGTTTTAATACGTTGTAATTGTATCCGTAGCTTGACTTCTGGTTTTTCGAGAATTTTGGTGCGTGATGCAAATAAATATACCAATTTAAAATGAACTTTTGTTGCTCGTTTCAACAACTCAATATCTCTGAAAACTGTTTTTTAACACTCCAAAGACTATCGTCTGAAATCAACGCGAAAGACTATCATTGAGACAAAATGTCACACATTTTAAAGATTTTAGTGAAAGCGTTCTACGGCTTTTTGCCGCAAGGAGCGCTCCGAATTTTGTAAATGTTTTTGTTTAACTGACGAGGGGCGGATCTAGGTTAAACCAATCTAATCCTTTTCCCCCAAAGTAGCAGACGACTACAAGTCCCTAGGCACCTTTGCTGAAGCGTTTTACCACTTGCAGGAAAACATGACTAAATTTTAACATGTATTTTTAAGGGGCAAAAAATTTCAAAAATTTATATTTAAAAAAGTAATTGACCAAAAATTTCAAATTTTGCACCAAAATTTGCATCTTATTACGTACTACAAACCCAACAAGTTTCAGATTTTTTTAGTCATTTTTACAAATTTTTTTGTATTCCTGAAAGTGGAGTGTGACATTTTGTCTCATTAATAGTCTTTGGAGTGTTAAAGTTGCTGTTTGAATTGAATCCGTCCCGCTTAGCCAGCAGTTACAGCTTTTTATTTATAAGCTTAATTTGACATTTCGTAATTTTGTACGAGAGATACAGTACCGTGTATATTTTTTAACGACCCATATATTAACATCGGACGATCAAGTTGCACGAGAACGTCGTTGCTGAACAGCGAGTTGGAAATTCGAACACAAAAATTAGAAGTTTGAATATTTTCGTAACTACAGTAAAGCAATGAAATTTTTTTTCTTTTTAAATGTTTATTCGCGAAGAAAATTACCAAATCGACAATTTTTGTGTTTAGTTAGCATCGAATTCGCTTAAGATGAAACTTTAACATTTATTTGTGATTTGGGAAAAATGAGAATTTGTAACTACTGGTTTTACAGACCTGAAATTATTTTTCATTACAGATTTAGATAATGTTGGAAAGGTCATTGCGGTTTGTACTGTAAATTTAAACAAATTTCGTGGCTTGTTGAATTTGTCCAGTCGTGACAAAAATTTGATGGTAAAATTTTAAGAACGTGGGTTGAATTTACAATATTGAAACTGTGTTTAATATCGTAGTTTCACGTGGTCATGTGAATTTTGTGCATTTGAACTTTGTAATGACTCCTAATGAGCAGTTACTGCGTTGATTTGAGGAGAAAATATTTTAGTACAAATTGTAGAATGCTATACTCTACTGTTGTACATTGCACATCGATGCTTATTATTGTTGTGTCACTTCTCGCCATCGAATTTACGGTAATGGCCTCAACAACCGCAAATCACAAGTTTAAACTTGAATTTAATGAAATCCAGGAAAGTTGTGATGACGGTGATTGAGTCACGTGAAATATCCCTTAGTACCAGATGTGTACAGCATATTATTTTTTAAAATTTACAATATTACCAATAATAATGATTTTATTATTGACGTTTAGTGTTAAATAAAAATATTACTTTTTTGTGCGTTACAAAATATTGACAGTTAATATTTCAGTTATTTAATATTGTAATACCGTGTTGAACGTTGAGTTGTTAAAAATTTTGATAAACTTCATGCAATGTCATATATAGTTTCTCTAACTGTAGTAAACTATTCGAGTGATCTGATTATTTTCATTTGTGTAAAATACAAATTTGCATTTGGAAAATTTCAGTAAGTTGTACTGCATTTCAATTATGACAAATTTGAATTTTTAACAAATTAAAGGAGTTTTAAGACTTGTTAATGTACATTGGCGACATTATTGTGAGTTCTTCAAATTAAGTCAGTGTTCTTTTATTCCGGTAACCAGTAGATTAGTGGTTTAAATGTAGCACAATATGTTGTGTAATTTAAAATAATTATTACAAATTACAAATACGGCTTTAAAATATTACGTTCCTGACTTTCCCCACAACTGATTCGGGTTTGTGTGTTAAGTATTCCGTCATAAATAACGTCTGTGCCAGATTTTACAACCTTAATTCTTTTGGTGGAGAATTTGAATAATTTTGTAATTCGATCTATTAGATAATTTAACATTATAATTTGTATTTTATTGCAAGATTTAGATTTGGTACAATGGAGTTGGATATTGTTAACTAACCATTCGTGCAAATTGTGCTGGTTACTCGGATGACAGTAATTCACTGCAGTATCATCCACTCTGCAAGATTTTTATTTAGACATTTTATTGTTTATTAGTGTAATTTTTGGCTAACGGGGAAACGAGTGAAATCGCCATATTTTGTTAGTTAGTGATGTCGATTAGTTTTTGAAACATGTTTTCTCAATGAAAATTTTTTAGCGTAATTTGCTTCGTTTACATCTACTCTGATCTGGCCGCAATTGTTCAGTTAAACATTCTATGTTTTGAATGAAAATTGCGAACTGACTGCAATTGTAGCTGTTTAAAAAAAATTTATGACTCTGTCACATTTTTCAGGATTCTTGTATTGGAAATGTTAATTTCGAGTAGTTATGCTTTAATTCGTTTATTTTGAAAATAACTTTTACCGTGCTGTAACGTACTTCCAATAATAGTTTACAGGATTTACACTTAATAATTTTGTGTGCATTATAATTACTACACAAAATTATTACTGAGTAACTTTTAATTCATTTAAGTTAATTAGACGAGTTTTCATGAATGTACTTACATTTTAAGTTTGTTTATGAAATACTTAATCGTTTAGTCCTGTTCTGCAATTTTTGCTACAAGTTTTCGTAACCAAATTATGCACCGACCATTTTCATATAAAAAATTGCATGTCGGGACAATATAATAAATTTACTGAGAATTTCTAGATTTGTATATTTGAGGTCATATGAGGTCACACATGACCAAAAATGAAAAAAAGTTTATATGAAAATCAAGCATTTTTTATTTTGAATTTACACTCCTTGGGGTATTTTTACTAATGAAAAATTGTGGTGTTTGTTAAGAAACTTAGCAGTTTTATTTTAGTAATATTTATTTGTAGTGCAAGTTGATGCTTCAAAATAATTTAACGTACTGTAAATTGAATACGTTGCTGTAAATTTCTATAGGTGGAAATTTTTGCACAAAAACTGCAACTGAGGCAAAGCGATGAAATATTGTTTTTCTCAACTGCAGTTTAGTGGACAATAAGTAATACTGTTATCCGTTTGCAGATGTTTTTGCAAACACTTTGAAATATTGGGAGTTTGGTATTGTTTTTTTATTAAATTTACCTCATAATTACGCAAAAAAGTTTCAAAACTTTGGTGACGAGATTTAGAAAATTTGTTTCTTTATGTGGATTTTCAATAATCGTGGTGCGCGTACCAAAACAAGTCAACCTCCATTGCTTCGCGTGAGCACGATCAAAATAGCGTGACCATTCCAAATGCAGAACAACATATGGACATATGTTTAACATTAAAATGTAGAAGAAACGTAGCAAATTCTGACGTTGATTTTACTACGTAATTCGTGTGATTTAATTTCAACTTGTGATATACTTCATCAAACTCCTCGCCGAAAGATTAAGTTGCGAATATTCAAACCGTTCTCCGCCAGAAATTTAGGGATTCGTTCGTTGCAGAAATTTGTAAAACAGTCTTGGTTATCAATTTACATATTTTTGCAGTTATGGAGTGATTTTTTTGGTATTGTATATTAATGTTTGTTCAGAATTTTTTTCGTTATTTCTCGATGTTAATATTAGTC
>JAQIWS010000335.1:0-26744 GCA_034696085.1 Stigmatogaster subterranea | reverse complement strand
CCCCGCCCTGGTGGCCAGATTTGGAACATTTGCTTTGAAACGGGAGTGGGACGACCATTCCTTCTACTGATTGTGATTAAGGTTATCTACAGTAACTGGATTTTTAGTTGACTTAGTTTGTAGTTTGACCGTTGGTCGACTCGGGCAAAGTACCGTAAAGAAGTTGAGAAATGCGCGAATAACGTCGAGATTTAACGAGGACAACGAACGGAATGGTGGTTTTAGCTAATGGAATTTAGGTATTCCTTCTCTACTAGTACTAGTACCACTAGTAAAAGTTTCATCCGAGTAAAAGCACTTATTGACTGACTACTCGTGACGTCAATCGAAGAATTAGAATGACATGTTATGTAGAAGCAGCGAGCATAGAATTGTCATCTACGAAACCACGAACCCTAACTTAACCCTAAATCACATACTCGACCGAGGCGACATCTGTGATCAAAATTTCCGACCACAAAAGGAAACCACTAAAAAATTTCGTTTTCTAAAAAAACCATTACGAAACCAGGATTACGAAGAAAAAAAAAAGATTCCATTATGAAATTAAGATTAAATTTTCTTTGAAAATTTAAAATTTAAAAAAAAAAAAGATCGGAAAGACGACACTACTTAATCAAAAAATGGCGGTCTTCTTTGACGTCACAACCAACTCGAGCTTCATTTCCACATCAAAGCATCGCGCTCTACTCTCGTTAAATCCAATTTATGACGGGAAACCAAACACAATACGAATAAATGGTAATTGCTTATCGATAAGAATTAACTTTCTCTTTCTATCGACCAAAAATTCCCAAATGACGCGATACGCAACTCGAATAAAACGCTCTCTGCCGACGAGAATTACAAAATATACAGTAACAAACTTCTCTTTTAACGATAAAAACCTCTTAAGTTTCGAGATTAATCGACGTGACGTGAATTTTACACAACGAATTTTCGGAAAAATCTTTTGTAGAAGCGCCGTTGGGATTTAGGCCTAACAACGTTCGTGATTTTTGTGATGTATGATTCAACGACTTTTGTACTGTAAGAAAAAAAAAGAACGACAAAGTTGATTTGTGGGTACTTTAATCTCGGCAAGAAGATGAAAAATAATAATAAATGGCGGGTTGTTTTTAGGTTTAATTACCATGTTTTAAAGTAGGCTTAAAAAAAATTTCTTGTGAAAATAATGGCTTTAATCTGGATGGTTTAAAAAAAATTTTTTTTTGGTGACGTGTAATTTGTTTTGTTTTAAGTTGACGGATGGCGATAGTAATTTAAGATTGTGGTTTTAGTTTTGTAATTAAAGAAAAGATTTTTGTTGATGGGGTAAAATTTTTGTTAAGATGGCGGAGAAGAATGAGATTTGGGAAGTAATGAAAAGTTGTTGACGTGGGTTTTTCTGATGAAGGGAAAAGTGTAATGAGCTAATCTGGGATTGGCTTTTGGTTTTTTTGGTTTTTTTCTCGGTTGAGTTTGGCACGCGTCTTGTTTTTCGTTAATTACCCTCGTTTTTGTAGTTTTTTTTGGGGGAATAAAAATGGCGGAGGAAAATGACGTTTTAATGAGGTAAGTGAGAAATTTGTAATTTGGGTGTTTTTTTGGTGTAATAATTTGTGTTTATCACGGTAAATTTTTGAAGTCAATTCCAAACCTCGATATACCGACATTTTTCGAAAAATAGTCTTATTTCGTTATACCGAGGTTTGAGTTGTTTCAGTAAATATTACATCGATAATCGATTAGTAATGTTTTAGTTTTCAAACGTAGTTTATCCTTATCCACTACAAACTAAAACCTCATTATAACGAATTCGCGAAAAAAAATTTCAAAATCGATCAAAAAATCGACTTCGTTATAACGAGGTTCGACATACACTTTTACCTTCTTAACCCTCAAATCCTTAACAACCAATACTAATACTAATCCACGTTACCCCGATCCAATTACTCCACAAAAACAACTTCGTTATAACGAACCTCAAACTTTCCCGCCAAAATCACCTCAAAAAAAACCATCAACCAACCAGCAAAAAACACCTTTAATTACCCCTAATTTCCTCCAACACAACATCATCCACCGCCATTTTATTTTATCTTCTCTTATCTCCCTCGCACTTTCCACCATATTTTTTGCCTCAACTAATTTTTACTATATTTTTACTTCGCAGCAACACCGCTAGGCGTCGTATACGAAGCGTTACCCAAAGGCTTCATAATCGAAACGGTCCTCCTCAGCGATTGCAGACCTATGTGGGAAGATCAAAACCAAACGGCTTACGAATTAACCCTCATGGCGCTGCTGTACGTCGCGCCCCTATCCTTCATGTCGGTCGCCTACCACGAAATAGTGATGGTGCTGTGGAGGGACGCAATTCCCGGGTCGGCTGAGGTGAGGCCGGCGGCCGGGACGGCTAATAAAAACGGTAATAATTATCGCGTAATGTGGGAATTGTGAAATTTTAGGTTGACCCTCGGTATAACGACGTGGGTTGTTTATGATGCGGTTTTGGGAAGTTGTAAAAGTCGAAAATCCGAACTCCAGAAATCCGGACTACTGTACATGAGTTTTTAAAATATTCCGGATTTTCGGGTGGACAACCGAGAATTCGGACTTTTTTTTGTGGTGCAGTAAAAGTCCAAAAATTCGAACTCCAGAAATCCGGACTACTGTAAATGAGTTTTCAAAATATTCCGGATTTTCGGGTGGAGAACCCGAGAATTCGGACTTTCTTTTGTGGTACAGTAAAAGTCCAAAAATCCGGACTACTGTAAATGAGTTTTCAAAATATTCCGGATTTTCGGGTGGACAACCCGATAATCCGGATTTTCAGACCTGTCCGAATGTAAATTTTTTTTCTTTAAATTTTTCGTTAAATTTAAACATTAAAATTACTGTGAGAATCCAGAATATTCGAAAATCCGGACTGAGCAAATCCCGGATTAGAGGGATGCGGACCTCGTTATAACGAAGATCAAGGAAATTTTTTTTTTTGAAATTTGGAAAAAATTATGCGATTTCATCTACTACGTTAGAACCTCATTATTACATACAATTTAATTTTTTCGAAATTTTACAACCTCGTTATAAAGAACAATGTAAAAAAAAAAAATTCGTTGTAACGAGGTTTAACACGGACAAAATTTTATATTCTAACCAATATACTCAAATATCGTTTACAAACGAGTTTTAAAAAATTTATTTTGATAAAACAACATAAAAATAAAATTTCGTAACGTTTTCCAGGAATTACAATGCAAAGCGTTTTCAATTTTCAATTCATTCCAATTTAAGACCATCTGGAGAATTTTATGAAAAAAATTTTTTAAACAGTTTTGACTCACTTTTTTTGTAAGAATTTTTTTCCCCCTCGAGTTTATTTTTAAGCTGCGGTTATAAAATTTGAAGAAAATTGCTTCAAAAACAAAAACGTGTTGAATACTAAAGACTCGGCGTTGTTTTCGAGAAAAACGTAATAACGAAAACGTGAATTTAAAATTCACCGAGTTGTAGATAAAAATTAAATAAAGTCTTTTTTATGTTTATTAAAAGTTAAAACCCCGTTATAACGAATTTTAAGGAAAAATTTTATTTTTGTCGTTTTAACGAGGTTTGTGGATAAAAATTGGTAAAAATTAATAAAAGTGGATGTTAGATTTTGACTTTTTGAGCTTTTAATCTCGTGAGATTTTATTTAGAAAAATTTTTAATTACAAATTTGTGAATTGCGTGAAGAACAATTTCGTTATAAATAGGTTGTTTATCAACAAGTCAAAAAATAAATTAATCAAATCTTAATCTTATTACTCAATCTCAAACATCCCAAAACGAAAACCTAATCATAAATAATCGAAAAATAAACAAATAATAATAAAAAAATTCACTATAACGAGGTTTAACACCCCAATTTCACAAAATCCAACCATTTAAAACAAAACCAACCTTCGAAACTTTTCCCTAACTACCCACAACAAAATTTTACCCAAAAAAAAAACCACCACGACCTCGTTACAACAACAAAAAAATTTTTTTCATCAATTTTCCAAAAATTTCCTTAAAAAAATTTTTTCTTTCAGCAATTTTCCAAAAATTAACTAAAAAAAAATTTGTTTCATCAATTTTCCAAAAATTTCCTTAAAAAATTTTTTTTTTGTCATCAATTTTCCAAAAATTAACTTAAAATTTTTATTTTATTTTATTTTATTTTACACTAAACAGATGACGCATCTGGTAAAAAAAACCTCATGCCGGGAGGATCAAATTCATCCACTCAAACGCAGATCAGGGCGAGAAGGAAAGCGGCGAAGATGTTGATCTCAGTGGTGGTCATGTTCGCCATTTGTTATTTTCCCGTACATCTTCTCAACGTCTTGAGGTTTGACATTTATAAAACATTTAAAACTCTTAAAAATTTTATTTACATCACATCCATAAATAAATTTTGCATTATTTCCACAATCCAGGGCCACGATAGAAGTAGGAAACAATGACATCACCATCACAATCTCTTTGCTTTCCCATTGGCTCTGCTATGCTAACAGTGCAATGAATCCTGTCATCTATAATTTCATGAGCGGTATGTTTAGATACGACTTGTTATACTTCTTACACAGGTCGAAACCTCGGTATAGCGAAAAAAGCCTATATTTGATAAAATTCGTTATAACGAGGGTTTGGGTTTAAAAATTACTTGGAGGTTAAATTAAGGTGATTAGATTTTTGATTAATTGGTGATAAAATGGCTGATTTAATTAAATTCGTCGAAGTTTTAAAATTAATTCGTTGTAACGAGGGTAGTGTGATAACTACAGTAGTTTAATTATTCAAACTTTCAAAATTGCGGAAAATTTTATTTTACTTAATTTAATCGATTTTCGTGACTAAATATTAAAAATTCGTTATAACGAGGTTCGACTTGTACTTAACCCTTTAACCACTTTCCTATCTTCTTTACATTATTTTTATTACTCTTAAATTACTTTTAAACCACCACAAAAAAAAAAAATTTTTAAAATTAAGGAAGAGTTGCAAAACAAAAAACAAAATGGCAGTGATTAGGGTTTTTCCCTCGCTTCGCTTCTTTGCAGGCAAATTTCGGCGGGAATTTAAACGTGCCTGCCTCTGCGGGGGCGGAGGAGGAGGAGGAGGAGGAGGAGCAAGGGAAACGTTAAGAAAACATCGAAGCAACGTGACAACCGCTGGGTCGCATTTAAATGCTCAAAACCACAATAATTTAAGATGAATTTAAGGCGACATGTGTGTTTTTAGTTTTGAGATTTGTTTACGTTATTTTATTCGAGGAGAGGAATTTTGTTGCGATGAGTTAGTGATTAAGGTTTAAGTTGTTTTTGTTTTTAGTCGATGAAAAGATCGGAAACAAATTGGTTGTAAATTTTTTTGTTTTTTGGGGTGTTTAAAATTTCCTGATATTTTTTTTCTGATTTTTTCAAAATTGGAAAATTTGGAATGAAAATTTGGAAATATTCTTTTTTAAAACCGGAAATTTTTTTCTTCAAATTTTTCAATTTTCCAATTTTCCAATTTTCCAATATTTGAAAAATTCTTTTTCTGATTTTTTTTTTTTTCCAATTTTTTCAAAATTTGAAAATTTGAAGAAAAAAATTTCCGGTTTTAAAAAGGAATATTTCCAAATTTTTATTCCAAATTTTTATTCCAAATTTTTATTCCAAATTTTCCAAAATTTGAAAAATTCTTGTCCTGATTTTTTTTTTTTGTCCAAATTTTTCTCAATTTTTCTCAATTTCTCTCGAATTTTTTTAAAATTAAGCTAAAAATTCCAATAATTCCAAAACATCTCAATTTTTGAAAAAAAAAAAAAAAACACCAAAATTTTTTCAAAAACTCCAACACTCAAAAATCATCACAACAAAAAAAACTTAACCCTAAAAGTCCAAAATGTCGTCACCCCCCCAAAAAATTTTTATTTTCCAAATCTTCTCTCTCTTAAAAAAAAAAAAAAAAAAAAAAAAAAAAAAAAAAAAAAAAAAAAAAAAAAACCAAAATCTCAAATCAACTTCTCAATCGTTTCTCATTTTTAACCAAACCACAAACTTTACATATAGGTAAATTCAAAAAGGAATTCCAACGCGCTTTTCGCTGCCAATGTTTCCGCCGAAAATTCCGCGGTCGCGTTCGAAGCCAAGCCAACACCGTCACCTACAGATTCACCAGCGTCAGCACAAACATGGAAACCATCAGAATGAACTCCGTCACTCACGGGGATCGTAATAGACATAACGAATCTCGACAAAACGATTCACTTTAAAACTGACGAAAAATTTCAAGTTTCGATTTTCAACTTTCGGTTTCGAAAAATTAATTTTAAAGCGGAGCGTCGTTGTTTAAACCGTTTAAACGATGCGTGGAATGTGAAAAAATGTTTTTGATTAAAGATTAAAGATTAAAGGTTGCGAATGAAGATTACAAATTTATTTATTTATTTTAAGTTGAATTGTGGGAATGAAAAATAATTTTTATGTTATGACGCTCGTTTTTGTTTTTGTTTTTGTTAAAAAATAAAACGTGTAGTTTCAAATTATATTTTCTGGTTTAAGATTATCTTACTGTATATTATATTATATTTATTATTATATTTCAAAAATTATAAAATTGTAAAGAAAATCCAAAAAAAGAAAAAAAAATCCAAAATGGAGGAATAAATGTGTAAATTTTAAGATTTAAGATTTATTATTATTAATACTAATTATCATTAATTTTTTATTGTAAAAATGTTTGTACAATCATTTAAGAAAAAAAATGAGAAAAAATTATAATTATGGTTATTATTATAATAACCTATGACGTCATCAAATCTCAACTTCAAAACAAGAGTTATACGTAAATCTTTTTCGGTCAAGTGTTATTTAAAGTGTAGAATTTATTTGCTTTGCACGGTAAAATAAATAAATAAATAAATAAATAAAATAAAATTTTAAGAAAAAAATTTTAAGAAAAAATTTTTTGCTCAAATTTAAAAAAAAAATTTTTTTTTTTGTAAAAATTATAAAAATTAGTAAAAAATTAGTAGCATTAGTTCACACGTATTTTTATATAAGAAAATTACGTTAAAAGGAAAAAAATTTGTAAAATAGTTAAGAAAAGAAAAAAAAATTGTATTTTAAAAATTTTAAGACTTTTCTCCAAAAATTATGAAAATTATTATTATAAAATATTAAAAATCCAAATTTTTTTTGTAGTTAAAAACCCCATCAAAAAAAATTAAAAATTATTAATAATTTATAAACCTAAATTAAAAAATTAAAAATTAAAAATAATTAAAAAAAAAAAAATCAAACTTCGACTCCATTTTGAATTCCGCCATTTTGTTCACAAAAAAAAACAACACACCTTTTAAACAGGTGCGGAAATGCCAACAAAAATCTTACTCTTAAATCAACTTTCTCCGAACTCATTTTTCACGGGAAAAACCACAGACCAAAGTTCAACGTAACACAAAAACATTTTTTCCCCCCCAACCCACAACCACCCAACTAGGTCACCCTAACCCTAAACAACACTAGGTCACCCACGTCACCACCACCCAAAAAAAAATTTCACCAAAACATCCAAAACACGACCTTAAAAACCGAAATTACAACTTAAGCCTAACAACGGAGTTGACAGGATGAGCGTGCCGTGCGCGGTTGATGAAACCCGGCCGTGACTCGGCATTCGTTACTCGGTGGGTGGTCAATTTTCCGACGTTAGGCTTAAGTATCTTTAACCCTAACCTTAGTAAAACCTCCGCGTTACGTTCGAGAGGGGATCAACGATCTCCGCTGACGCGTGACAAACAACGAGTAATTTCCCCGCCCCAGCGCCCTCTTGATATCGTCCAGACCGTCGGTTTTAATAACTATCTTGAAAGAAAGACGAAGAAAAAGTGCGGGATAAGAAAAGCGGTTTTTTGGTGGTCGTTGAAAATGTCAGGATTTTTATTATTATTCAAGGATGATACTGTCACGAATGGTTTATGCGACTCTCCGCACCCTCTCGGGAGAGTGAGGAGAAATAAATAAATAAATAAATAAATAATTAAAAGTGAGGTCATGGACGAGATTGTCAGCTTCCTGGAAAAGGTCATCACCCCGTAATTTTTCTTTGTGTTATGTTTTTTTTTTTTTTGGAGTTTTTAATTGTGATTAATCTTAATCCGGGTGGATTAGGTGAAATAAAGTTGGTTAAAATTACATTTGATTTTTTTAATTTTTAAAGATAAGTTTGATGTGTTCGTTCTGTGAAATGATTATGTTTTGTATTCGGTTAATTTCGAGTTAATCCGGGTGGATTAGGAAAAAATTAAGTTTTTTGTGTAGTTGAAGATACAATTTTGTTGACTTTTTATTACGATACTGTCTAATATATTTCTAAAAAAGAAGCACAAATGTTTAATCTCCGTTTAATCCGACTGGATTAAGCCAAAATTAGGTTTTTTTAAAAGTATAGTTGAAAAAAAAATTTTGTTGACTTTTTATTATGTTGCTGTCTAATATACCAAAAAACGAACACGAATATTTAATCTGCATTTTAATCCCAATGGATTAACACGAATTACATTTTAATTCATTTCTACCCTTAAAAAAAAATAATTCTGATTTTTTCACTCAAACACGAAAAAATCCACATTACCTTCAAATTCACTTAATCCCGGATTACAATCCAATCACCCTAAAACCCACTAATCCCATATCCTAATCCCCCAACATTAACCAACCAAACTACACCATCCCAACTCACAAAAAAAACCTAAAACCCATCACATAATCCATCCCTAATCCACCTTAATCCACTCAGATTACCTAAAACCCCAAAAAAACCCTAACAAAAAACCCCTTTAACCAAAAAAAAACTAAAAAAAAAACCATAAAATAAATAATCTCAAATTCTAATCCAAACGGATTAAATAACAAACTACATTTTTATTACAACAACCACACAATCACATCCTATTCAGATCATGTTCAAACTAAACAAGCGCTCTTTTCTATGAACAACGAACAAACAATTTTCCACCCGGCGCCACCCGTAACCTCTCCCGCGATGGGCAACCTCAATCCAACCGCTAATTGCAAAATCAGTGAATCATTCTTTCGGCAGCAGACACACGCGAGCAAGCAAAGAAGCAAAAGCACCAGGCGGTCTCAACTCGATCTCAACTCGGGCTTGGATTCCGCGAAACGCGTCCTTTTCTCAAAATGCGCCGTTCGTTCGAGGAACTTCTCGTCGAGTTTAAGTGAAGGAAATTTTTGGTTTTTTTGTTTCTTTTGAACAAGTGTTATTACCACACACCCGAATTACGTCATAATATTGGATGAAAGCCCCTCCTTCGACGTTGAGTTAAAAGTGGACGATCATTCTACTGCGCAATCTTAAGACGGAGAGTTGCTTGGTGAGAGAGAGGTAAGGCTGTGACGTCATTACGTTGTAACGAGGTTGTAGTTTAGTTTACATTTTTTGTTTATTTATTTATTTATTAATGAGGGTGGTTAAAGGAAAAAAATTTTTTGTTGTTGAAGGAAGTGGAGAAGTTTTGGTAGAACGAGGTGACGGAACTCGTTATAACGAAATTGCGGTTTAGCGTCGTTGTAACGAGGGTTGAATTTGAAGACGGAGATTTTATGTACGTCACCGAATCACGATGTTCAACTTATACCTTAAAAATTTCCACCTTGCTTAATGTCAAGACGTCTCGAACCTCGTTACAACGACATTCCATCGAAATTCGCTATAACGAGGTTCTATCAAAAAATTTACCAACTTTACTTAATTCTAAACGACGAAAAAAAATTTTAAACCACGCCTCAAACCCTCGTTATAACAACAAAAATTTCGTTATAACGAAATTATTCGAGAAATTGTTAGAACCTCGTTATGATGAAATTTTTGTTGTTATAACGAGGGTTTGAGGCGTGGTTTAAAAAATATTTCGTCGTTTAGAATTAAGTAAAAGTTTGATGAAGTTGGGAAATTGTGTTGGACCTCGTTATAACAAAATTGTTTGTGAAATTGTTAAAACCTCGTTATAACGAAATTTTTGTTGTTATAACGAGGTCCAACACAATTTCCCAACTTCATCAAACTTTTACTTAATTCTAAATGACAAAAAAAATTTTAAACCACGCCTTAAACCCTCGTTATAACAACAAAAATTTCATCATAACGAGGTTCTAACAATTTCTCAACAAAAAAAAATTCGTTATAACGAGGTCTAACACCCCAATTCCCCTTTAAAAAAAAGAAATAAACGCGAACGTAACGTTTTCTGTTACAGATACAGCGCCCCAAAAGTGATTTTCAAAATGGTCAGTGGATTTCTTTTACTCCTTGTGCTGAACGCGTGTCAACCGAGATTGATCCAAAGCTATCAAAGTACCACAAAGTCACCTACTGGTACCCAAAGGGATAATAACGACTGCGGCAGTTACCCGACGTCGGCGGTACGAGCCAAACGAGACGATTCATCTCCTTGTCCCCCGCAAGACAAGATTGCGCCTTGCGTGTGCGATCCGAGTTACAACACGGTCACGTGCGCTGACGTCAGAGACGAGGCGAGATTGGAGGAGATTTTTAAGAATGATTTTTCGCATAACCGGATAACGAAGGTGGAGATACGGAATTCGGGAGTGGAGTCGTTGAGTTCGGGGATATTCGGGAAAGTGAAGATTCATGATGTTAGTTTGTTTGGTTTTTGGGTTTGAGGGTTTTTTGGGGGTTTTGGGGTTGTTGAAGTTTGGAGGTTTTTGGTGAATTTTGGTTTTTTTTGGTGGTTTTAAGAGATTTTTTTGGGTTTTTTTATTTTTTATTTTGGGAATGTTTTGGAAATTTTTTGTGAGGTTTGGTAAAGTATATTTAGTGGTTAAATTTGTTTTTAATTTTTAGCATTTTTGTCAAAATTTTACCCAAAATTTCATAACTTTTTAATACGGAGTACTAAGATTTTCCAAACTATTACCAAAATTTCCAAAAGATTTTCCAAATTTGCTAAAATTTCATCAAAAATTTTCGCCAATTTTACAAATACAAAGTTTTGCCAATTTTACAAATACAAAGTTTTGCCAATTTTACAAATACAAAGTTTTGCCAAAATTTCCAAAAACTTTTCCAAATTTGCCAAAATTTCATCAAAAATGTAAAAAAAATTCCAAATTTTAGAACTTTTTACGAAGATTTACCAAAATTTCATCAAAATTTCATCAAAATTTCGAAAACCTATCCAAATTTTACCAAAATTTCATCAAAGTTTCAAATAATTTTGCTAAATTTTACCAAAATTTCAACTAATTTCACCTGATTCTAACAAAAAAAAAACCTCAGACCTCAACACCAAAACCACCCTCCCAAAAAACAAAAAACAAAAACAAAAAAAGCCAACACCTGATTTAACCCTCGCATTCCATTCTTCCCCAGATCGAGATCAGAAAGAACTCACTAAAATCCGTAAAAGCCAACGCCTTCGCAGGTTCAGAATTAACAGCGCTCTACATCAACCTCAACCACAACCAGCTGCAAGACTTTTCCTTCCAGTCTGTCACATCCATCCTTGTTCTACGACAACTCCAGCTGGCTTACAACCGACTCACCGAAATTCCCGAACGCGCGTTCGGAAATTTGACCAAACTCGACTTTCTCGCACTTAATAACAACAAAATTCAACGTGTCGGCGAAAAAGCGTTCGAGAATTTATTCTCGCTTACTTTTCTGGATTTGAGTCACAACAGTATTTTCGAGTTAGGGTTAGCGAGTATGAATTTTAACCCTAAGTTGGAGGATAATACGTTGAATATTATTTTGAATCAGAATAATATTAGTTGGATTGATAAAGGGGCTTTTCAAGGAAATAATCCAACTTTTTTGGCGTTGATGCAGAATAATTTGAGTGAGGTTGACCCGGATGTGTTTCGACCGTTGTTGAGGAGTATGGTGCGATCGAAGACGTTGGTCGGGCTTGCGCTTCAAGGTAAGTTTTGGGGTTTTTTGGGGGCGGTTTTGAATTTGTAGTAACATTTCGAAAAAAAATTTAATTTCGAAAAATTCGAAAATGAATTGAAAATTTCGAAAAAATTCGACATTGAATTGAAAATTTCCAAGAAATTCGAAAATGAATTCAAAATTTCCAAGAAATTCGACAATGAATTTAAAATTTCCAAGAAATTCGAAAATGAATTCAAAATTTCCAAGAAATTCGAAAATGAATTCAAAATTTCCAAGAAATTCGAAAATGAATTCAAAATTTCGAAAAAATTAGAAAAAGATTTCGAAAAAAATTCAAAATTTACAGATTTTTTTGAATTTATGTCGTAAATTTTTTCAATACCTAATTTCGAAGTGTCTACATTTAAAAAAAAAAAAAAAAACTAAAAAAAACTAAAATTCAATTTCTAAACCAAATAACTCAAAACAAACTCCCCACCTTAAAAAATTCCTTTCATTACAAAAAAACCCAAATTTTTCCCATTTTTCAAACACAAAACTCAAACCACAACACTTAACAAAAACACCGATTTTCCAACTACCCAAAATATTCAAAAACAAACACCAAAAAAAACCAAAACTTAAATTTTTTGAATTTACCACAATACACCAAACCAAACTTTAAATCATTTCCGCAACAAATTCTCACAACTTTTAATTCCCAAAAAAAAATCTACAAAAATTCTTAAATTTTCAAACTTTTTTACTTCCTCGTAAAACATAACTTATTCCGTTATAATTTCCAGGAAATCCCATTCAATGCGATTGTCACGTCAAGTGGTTGCTGCAAGAACCGCAGTTAATGGCGCCCTTACGTCACTTTCGCTGTGTCGACGGCGCGCTTTTGAGTAACCTTACCGAGGACTATTTGACATGCACTTAAATGTTTCTTATTGAAAATGTTCTCCGACACAATTTTTCCATTTCCAATTGCAGCTCTTTTTATTTCCCTCCATTTTTTTTTTCTTTTCTTGAAAATATTACAAAATGAAAAGAAGTTGATCACGTAAAGTGCAAAATGAGGTAAAAATAGTCACATCTGGTTGAGGAAATAAAACTTCTTGTTATTTTTTTATTTTTTAATAAAAAGGAGTTTTTTGTAATGTTTTTGAAAAAGGTTTAACTGTGATACGAAATGCATGACGTCATTGCGAAACTTGTTTATAATTTAAAGTATTATTTTGTATATTTTTGTGTCTTAAAATAAAAATATGTTATTCTTCATGAAATTATGTCTTAATATTCAAAATAAATCGATAAATTTATACATTTATTAAAATTCGTGATTTTTTTAATGTTTTAATGGACGCCGCCATGTTGGTTGTTATGGTTACGTGACGTAGGCTGTATAAATAAAATATAAAGTTTTCATGGTTTGGTTGACGGTTAAACTTTAACCCCGTCGGGGGTTTAAAATTTTAATCCACGTACGTTGTGATTTAGTGGTGATAAATTACGGTAAATTAAAAAGTATAAAAGCTTAGCGCACGTGTAAATGCAATTGGAGGGAAATTTAAAACTTAAGGTTTTAAAAAGTAATTTGGTGTAAGACTTACCTCGGATGGTGATTCAGCAGTTAATGTGGAACATCGTTTCGGTTGAGTAACGCTGTTTTACACTCGGAAAGGAGTGAAATTTTACGGGGGAAAAAATTAAAATGGGTGATCAATCAAAGTGTTCTAAATAAAAGTTTTGTTTACACAAAGCTACACGTTGCGCCATCTAGTGGTAGGTGTTGAAAAATAAAATTAAAATATTAGTTTTTGCTAAAAAGTGTTAATTTTATTTAATATTATCACGAGACAATAGAATATGATTTAATAATTACAAAATTTAAAAAAAATATGCTTGAAAGAAAATTTTTGTGTATTGTATGCATTTTACGTGACATACTGCGCCATCTAGTATTGAGTGCATAACCCGAATGACAAACTACTGTTCTTGATTTTAATTCTGAAAAATTTATTATTGCTAAATAACAACGTACAAATAAATTACAATTATTGACATTAAAAAAGAAACAATTTTTAGTTCGTAATGTGCGCAATTTCGTAATTATATATTTCAAACAATTCCCACACCGCGACATCTTAAGCCATCTAACGGCGTTAAAGTGAACTTAAATCACAAACTACGACTTACTCTTAAAATAAAATTCTCAGTTTATTACTGTTTATTGCACAGCGGAACGCATTTAATAAATAAAATTCAACATTTAATCCACTTTTAAACAGCAGAATTTACAACATCGGTTGTCGTATTAGAATTTATTACATTAGCTTTTGTTTTCTTCTTTTTCCTTTTCTTTTTCTTTTCTTCCGTTACTTCACTTTTAGCCTGTGGAGGATTCGGCTTCTTTTTCTTCTTCTTACAAGAAAGAGGATTTGGTCCCGCTGGGCGTTTTCTTTTACGCTTTTTAACTTCTTTTTCCTCGCCAAAAACTTCCCTCTTCAATCTTTTCAATACTTCTTGCTCGTAGTCGTTTGGATTTAACCTGAAAGTAAGATTTAAAACATCGTTCACATTTGTTTAAATTATCAATATATTCACGATTTTTCATACTTTTTATCATTTTTATCATCAGCTGTGTCAGAACTTATTTTCGACGGTTTTTCAAGCAAAGGTGAATTATAATCGATGTACAATAACGGTGTACCGGCGATTTTACGAAGCTAAAATTTAGAAATTATTATTAGAATACAGAAATAAAATACTGGTATCTAAATATTTCATATTTGTCAATTAATTTTGTTATTTTACTCAACCTTTTTTCGTAATTCAGAATCTTGGGTAGCCACGAAGTAATGATTTTCGTTAGTGGTACCGACCATACTTAAAAGACATTCAGCTGCGGATCCTGGAGATTTTTCATGCCCACATTTATGAGTTCCAAATTGTTTTAATATCATTAAAACGCCGTACAACGTCGGTCCTAAAAATTTACACAAAAAATTAGTAAATTACGTAAATAAATTTTCTTGTTATTTTTCCAGTTGTGATTTACCTAATTTTTCAGTCTCAGTGACGACGCATGCTGTGGTTAGTAACTTTACGTCGCCTTCTAAATATTTCTGCAGTTGTTCTTTGATGTTGATTTTATTAGCGAGAGCAGCGTGGCAAAAAGTTCCGTCGATTAAAACCTGATACGGTTGTCTAAATGCGTAATTATTACGGTAAAAGCTTAAATATCGATGTGCTTTTTTCTGTCGTGTTATTTTCATCGTGTGACATTCAATTAATTAACTATAGTAAGGAATAAAAATTTCAAACCATGTGCTTCACGTATTTCACGAAAATTCAAACAAAATGGCGGCAGAATAAATCTGATTGGTGGAACAAAAACGAGACTGTACCGCCATCCTGTGGCGAAAAATGAAATTTTGTGATGAGTCAGTTTTTTGAAATGTATTCAAATTTTTGGGTTTATCCAAAAATACACAAAATGCTTAAAAATTCTTCGGTTTGTGTGCCGTTCTTATATAATTTTATAATTTTTTTTTTAAATTTGTGAATATAGTTGCAACAGTAAACGATAACCGAAAATTAAAAATTAAAAATTTAAGGAAGAAATTATAAATTTAGCTATGACGAAATATTTTGTGTTATGTTAAGTCGACGCGTAGCTCGTAAAATCACGCGATTGTCGAAATTAAATCTAAATCTAAAATTAAAAAAAAATGAATTAAAACACTGTAGTACAAAATTACGAATATTTTACCCGTGATTTGTCGAATTTGAACCGCAATTCGAATTAAACGGTATAAACTGGAAATAAGATCCGTTTAAAAAACGTTGACTGTCGAATCCGACATTAGTACTATTTTCAGTGTCGCACTAAAAAAATTCGTAAAATACAAACTTATTATAAAAAAAAAAATCTATATTTTAAAATTTTTTGTAAGAAAACAACTTTTCTTTTTTGCGTTGCGACATGTGTCGACTCAGACGTCGACGCCACGTCGATCATCGAAACGCAATTTTCGGATACTTGAGAATTTAATTTTATCGAACGGCACGCATCGCTTGTCGAGATTTCGCAAACGTGTCTTGGATTTTTCGGTAACAACGACAAATTGAAATTTTCGGAGAATATTTTGAGATCATCGTCCGACAACGGTGTCGACAACATAATAACAACATTTCTGCGGTTGCTGTTTGGTATTAAAGTGTCGTAAACGATGCAGTTAAGGTTGTGATGCGAGATTGGTGACACGAAAAAAGGATTTTCGACATGTGGTGATTGATGACCAAATTCTCTAATACTTGTCGACGTCGATGGGACGAGTTGAGAGTGAGAAATTTGCGTCGGTGAAATTACAGGTGTTTTGTCGACGTCAGATATTGAAATCTAAAAATAGATTTAAAATTTTAGTTAACTTATTTTGTTACCTTAAATTATAATTTCGAAAATTAAAATTTGTTTATAGAAATTCACATCGACACGAATCGAAGTTGGTAATTTTAAAGTCGAAATATTCGACAACTCAAGATGGATTGTAGGTGAAATGGTAAACGAAGGCACAATAGTCAATTCTAATTTTTTCTGAAAATATAAAATAATTAATTAAAATGATAATTTTTATTTTATTTCATTTGTCGACTTACTTCACCACGCGTGAAATTTTTCAATGTAACACTCGACTTTAATCTCTGATTTCGTGTCGTCTTTTTCTTCTTTTTCATCTTAAGACTTCGTGTCAAATAAAAAGTAAAATTTTTAACATAATTAAAATTTTAAAAATTCATTAATCCATCTAATCCACGCTTATACTCACTTTGGAGTAGATCCGGATGACGTCGACATTCTTTAAATCACAAATTCGAAAATAAAAATAAAAACGAAAACAAAATATAAAATTATTTACAATTTAATTTAGAGTAATCAACGACAAAAACGCGGTTAAATTATTTCTTACCTGAACTGCACCTTTGTTTTTGACAAATTAATTCACCGACATAAATAACACAAATTAACTGACAAAAAATTAAACCAAATTTAATTTGCGCTGTTGCAACTCATTTTTTCATCATTTTCTATATTCTGTTGCCACAGCAACCACCACGTGGTATTTTATTTTAACAACCAACTACGTCACGTTTTTAATAAAAATGCATAAATAATTTATCCTATAATAAAATGATTTAGAAATTCTACTTTTTAATAACAACAAAATAAAACGAAAAACGGATAAATACATCGCACAAAAAAATCTACTCATTTTTCTTTTTCTCGTTAATAAATTGTATAAAATAAACCAAAACTAAAATTAACACTATAACATTTAAAAAATAATAATAATAAACATTACCAAATATACACACTTCAATTTCTTTAAATATTTATGGAAAACATTTTCTTATGGTCGGGTTTTATTACATTTTCAAATGCAGTCTAGATTATTAATAATAATAATAATAATCAATATTAATAATAATAATAATAATAATAATTAACACTTAATCTTAATCCATGATAAAGGTCAACAAGGAACAACAGAAAACAGAAAACAACAAATCAATTCACGTGATTGGAGGGAATTTGTACTACTTTACACAAGGTAAAAATAATTAACAAATATATCGTCCGATTAAATTAAATTAAATTAAATTGAATCTTAAATTTTAAATTTTTTAATTTAAAAATATTAAGTATCTCTAAAAACTTATTTAATTTATATTACATAATTCGCTATGTCAACAGAAAATTAATTATTAAATAAAATTACATTTTGTACTTAGTTTTCTTATTTGCGTTCAGAAAATTAAAATTAAAAATTAAAAGAAACTCGAAAAAAAAGGAGAAAAAAATTACAAATTTATCTAAAATATTTGAGCCCACAAACAGTGAGGAACTTCTCGATAAACAACTCAGAATCCAGAACAGCGATGTGAGCAGCTCGACCGATAATCGAATTTGGTGTGTTGGGCAACGCGTGGTGAACGTCGTAACGAATAAACGTAATGTCCAATCTATTTAAAGCCGGTTCTAATAAATTATGGACCATTTCTCTATAAGCAGTGCCTGAAATTACCACCGTTAAAATATTAATCAGAGTTAAATTATCAACCAGTGATCTACAAACCCTGTAAAGTAATATCTTTCAACGACGCTTTACACAATTCGATTCTCGCGGAATGAATCGGAACGTATCGATCTTGAGACGAGCCGAAGAGAAGGACGTTTTTAAAGTACTGCAAACCTAATTTCAAAAATAAATACAGTTTTAATAACATCATAATTTTTATTTAGTTTTCGATTTTTAATCACATTACCTGGTCTTTGGCTTAATTTGTATAGAAAAGTTTGTCTCATGTTTGGTGAGTCCTTCATCGACAATTGTAAAAGCGATCCGGATTTTTTCCATTTCTGCATGAACCACATACCTTTAAGGTAGTGAAAAGAGAGTAATTAGTGTTTGGGTTGGTGAAAATGAGGATGAGTAATGAAATTACCCATGTTAACAAGGCCACTGTTATTGTACAATGTCCCCAAATGAGGACCGGACAATGAAAGAAATGTATGAAGACGACTGAGCCACGGTTTCATCTCGGGTCGAGCCAACGCGGAACGAATGATGATATTACCCAATGAATGTCCGATGAAACTGAAAATGTAGAATAAATTCATTGATTAAAAATTATGCATTATTCAGTTTTAAATTTTTTTTTAACCTGATTTTGGACGGATTTATGCTGTACATTTCAATATGCGAGATAATTTCTGATATAAGTTTATCAGTCATCGTCTCAAAATCCGAGAAAGTATCACCCTATAAATGTAAAAAAAAATTAAAGAAAATTGATTAAATACAATTAAAATTTATTTACCTGATTGTGTTCTGACATAAGAAAATCTAAATTGGACCCGGGCAATCCTAATTCCAAATAAGTTTTTACCAAACGAAGATCTGCACTATTACCTACAACCAAAATCAAAATCAAAATTAATATTTTTTTATATCAAAATTTATGCAAATTTATGCAAATTTCTTACCATCTAATCCATGCACGCAAATGATAAGATGAAGGCCACTGCTGTAAGCTATCCTAAAATCTTCACTTACGTGAAAATAAGGGATTGTCGAAGCCAATGTTGGAAAATCACTAAAAAATCAATAAAATCAATAACAAATTAAATCCCATTTTGATTTTTCATTCTTTTTAAACAGAATAAGAAGATAGAAGAACATCTACGAACTACGCTATAACTAATTTCCACACTAAAACAAAATTAAAACAAAAACAAAATCACGAAATTAATGTGAAAAAATTTGAAAAAATTTGAAAACCAAGGTTAAACTTGTCTGAATATTTCGTTATTAAGTTATCGTTAGTATTAATATTGATATTATAAGTTAGGAGTTGTTGTTAGTAAAATCGGTAAACGATTTAATCCCTCTACGATTTTTATTTCCCTCACCTGTAAAGTATGGCAGAGATGGGCAGTTGTCGTTTGAATTCTTCTTTGGCTTTTACGAAACTGCAAACAAGGTTTAAACACATTGGTTTTCATTACAAGAAAAACATTTAGAAAAAGGAATATTTAAAACTGCGATTTGAGATTAAGGTGGGTTAATCGCAGTTTGATATTCCTGTATAACAGACAGGTGTAGAAAAGTACAGCAAAAAATTTTTGTCAAAAAGGAAAATGAAGGTAAAATAAATGAAATAAATTAAATACAGTATGACAAAAAGACAAAAATTGTGAGTTAGTTAGTGTTTATCCTACCTGCTACATAAATGATCCGTCATATTTGGAATGTGACTGTACAATTAAAATTAAATTATGGTAAAATAAAAAACAACCAAAAAGGAAGTTCTTACGTACTAAAATGAAAAGTGTACAAAAACGTGTACAAAATTACGGTAAAAATGTAAAAATGTAAAAAAAAATCAACGAAATCACTTTTTTCTCTGGTTTTTTTTCTCCCAGATAAAAATTAACCCTAACTGGACAAAATTTTGCTTCTTAAAAAGTTAAAACGTCAAAAATCACTAAAAATTAAGCCTAAATCGATACAAACATCGTCCTCAAAAAATTTAAAAACTCAAAATTTACCAAAAATTAACCCCAAAAAATCCAATTTAACTCTAATCATCGATTCCCCCCAAAAAACTCAAAATCAAACAAGAAATTACCTCACTGAACTATCAGTAACGAGATTCAACTTCTGTTTACTCTTGCTATCCACGTCTTCCCAATTAAAAAATTCCTCAGGTGAGCAAACCGGCGCTTTACCCTGAGCACACTTTCTTACTGGAACTGGCGGAATAGTCTGATGATCTTCACCCCTTCTTCGCTTATCACCACCCTCCTCATAATCCACACACTCAGTAAGCATCTCGAACAACGTACACTCAGCGTCTAAATACGAAGTTCTCACCCCATCACGATTAATCGATTTGAGCACATCGGCAATATATTCCTGCCTCGAACACGGACAATTTACGTCATCGGGTATCGCGACTCCTCGACGGTGATTATCCCACGGTAAATTTGCGGGTAATTTCAAAGCTGTCTGAGATTCGCCGCTCGATCTACGAACTGGTTTATCGACTGATTCAGTTTTACCATCACTTGCCCTTCGTTTTTCTTTATCTGTCGACGTCTTTTTGCCTTCGCCGACAGGTGGATCTCGGAATTCTTCCGGGGGTAGATGAATTTCTTCGTAAATATGCTTACTTCCGTTGCTAGGCGGTAAACTTCGAGTTTTACTTCGACGTAAAATTTTTTGAGATTCGGCGGATGAGGTTGATTTTCGTCTGTCGTCTAAAAAACTCGTTAATCCTTCGATACTCGGTTCAGAGGGTAAATCGCTGTTACAGGTAGTTGCGGAGGATGACCCCGGTTGACCTCTTAAACTGATCGCTTCGGCTAATGTCGAGGTCGCTTCGCTAATCACCGAGTCGATAAACTCGGGTGGTAAGGGCGGAATTTCTTCTAAAGATTGATTACCGATGTCGACATCCGTCGTCGTGTCGGGAGAGGCTTCCATTATGCTCGTCGACGGCCATGATAAAATATCATCCGGTTGAATGTTCGTCGAATGAACTGGACTCGCGTTCGATGCTAAATCGGGCATCGATTCGCTGTTCGCGGCGGAAAGATTGTTCAAATCGACGTTCGTCGGGAAATTCGGCATTGATTTCGCACCGTGGAATTTCGATGAATTTTCATTTTCACTATATCGACAAGTTGCGGTCGAAATCTGTCGAGGTAACGATAAATGAGCGGTGAGATTATGCGGTAAACTTACACTTTGTTCGAGTTTCTTATAACTCATCAACACGACGGAATCGTTGCTCGACGTCATCGACGGTGATCCCGCGTTAATCTCATTCGGGATTAACATCTGTCCGCTTCCATTTCCTTTAAATATATTATTCACCTTCCCCAATTTATTCCGTAGTTTATTTTTTAGCGATCTCGGACTCACAGCGCCACTCACCGATACCGGTAAATCGGGGTTTTTGTCGACAGATCGCAGATCGAGTTTTAAATTACTTCTCGACATTTCGGGTATCAAAGGAATTTTGTCTAAACAAATTTCATTCAACTCTTGTTCGGTTTCGTTTCTTAGCAACCACGACGCGACTGGTGACGACATTGTCGCAAATGCAGCATTCATGTCGGCGTTTAAAGACCGACTTTCTTTGATTCGTTCGACTTGAAGAGTTTTTGATTTCGAAACATTCGAACATGTTGTGTCGACGCTGGGAGAACGATATTGCCTCGGTGTAGAAGCGTCGCTGACGCTCAGTCGAGTTGTGGTTTGCAAACTGTGGTGACGGTCGGTGCGATAAGTTCGTTTTAGGTTTACATCGATTTCGTTGACGTTTACGCCAGGGTCTAAAATTTTATTTGGATATTAAAAATTGGTGAAAATTATTTTTCGGTTGGTTTTTTGGTTTACAAACCTGAATGTCTGCCAGTTTTGGATAAATGACGAGAAGATTGATATTGGTCCTCGAAGATAATGGGGAGCATGTCGACGCTGCCGTCCATGTCGACGCATTCAACGGGTAGTGGAGGGAGCATTGAAAAGTAACGAGATTTTCGTGTTGCTTCGGCGATGGTTTGATAATTCTGATAACTGTTAAAGAATTTTGTTTTAGTAAATTTTAAGGTTGGTTTTGGAGTTAGGGTTAAGTTAAAGATTACCCAGCATCAGAACAACTGAGAAGAGCATGACTTGGATGTTCGATGACGAAAAATCCTTCGGCAAATCTTTTCACCTGCGAAAGTTTTAGACAATAAATGTGAGAATTTGGAAGATTTCGAAAAAAATTAGTTACAAAATTAAATATAATCGCAATTAAATAAAATTTTGGTAATTTCTTTGAAAATGTTGGTAATTTCTTTGAAAATTTTGATAATTTCTTTGAAAATTTGCAAAAGTTTACTGTAAAAATCTGCAAAATTTCATTTAACATTCATTTTTCGACAAAAATAATTTTTTTTACACCAATATTACCCTTTGCAAATGATGTTCCCGTGCTAAATGTTGTCGAATTCGGTCTTTAAGTGTAAACACTTCAAGAAACTGTTGCCACAAAATAATATTCTCGGCGCACAATTGAGCAATATCGCTGTTAGCAATAGCTATTAAATCATCTTCGCTGTCGACACTCTAAAAAATAAAAAGAAAACAAACAAAAACCGATAAATCCAACCACCAAAAATCAATACAATTTCAAATCAAAACAAAATTACCAAAAAACTTAATCGAGCATTCTAAATCGCATTCAAAAATCAAACAAAAATATAAAAAAACAAAAACGCCACGTGTCTTTATTTTCACGATAATAATAAACATAATCGAACAAAACCACGAATAAATCAAAAAAATTCGAAATCAAAATCAAAATGTCAGTGCACGTTTCATGCTTTCATGCTCGCCTCGTTGATGCGCGTCATTACCCTAATTTCCAATCGATTATGACAAAATTGGACCGTCTTTCGCGATTCCTGCTGAGAAATGGAGCACAAACCAACATTACCTTTGTATTTTGTTACCTTATTATCCTTAAAATTTAGTCATTCTCAGGTTCATGTGTTTTTTTTCATACCACATCAATGTCATTCCAATAAAATTAAATAGAAAATAAATAGAAAATAACTTAGTTGTACGACATTTATACATCAAAATTTGAGTCATTCTCGACACTTAGAATGTTTTTAAGGGTCGAAATGTGAGATTAATGAGTCGAAATAGGTGAAAAATGTCGATTTTGTTGTTAATTTTAGGTAAAATCAGGTCATTCTCAACATTTAGATCGATTTTTTGCGAGAAAAAATAGGTTAAACGAATATTCCAGAATCATATTTTACTCCAAACACTGTCTAAATTCAAAATCAACCGAAATTTTAGTTAAAATTAACCAAAATAACAAACCACAACAACGAGATTTGACGAGATCGCGACGAGAATCGACGTTTTTCAAAATTTTACCTGGAATATTCCTTTACCAAAACAAAATTTCAAAAAACAAAAAGCTTACAAACATTTATAAACACCAATAAAACCATAAAACATCTAAAAATAACTAAACTCATAACCTTACCTTAGCAGAATCACTAAGATTATGAAGCCTAGAATAGCAATCCGTTGTCTCTAAAACCCGAGACAAAATAATAATAAAAATTTAATTAAAAAACTAAAAAACCAAAAAAATTCCACCATCTTATCTTTCTTTAATAATTGTTTAATTTATCGATTCATTTACCAATTTTAAGTTGCTGCCAAGGAGGAAGTAATTTCATGCATTCCTGCAGTTGATGTTGCAGATTTTCATACGCGGAGAGCAACACGCTGCAAATTTCTCGGTGAACTTGTCTGGCGTGGCTTAGACGAACGCTAGATAAACCACTTTTCGAGCTCTTGGAGAGGATTAAGATTAAATTTGGAATTTTTTAATACACGATTAGTATTGAAATTGTGAAATTTTGAAGTTTTACCGAGCCGAACAGGACGTTTTCGATGGATGAAGATTGAAGTTTGTTGTTTATTCGAGGGCTGTTTAAGAGCCAACCGCCGGGTCGAGTTGGTTTCGAGGTGCTATTTTGATAAAATGAATTTAAAATGGTTAGATTAATGAATAATTGCGGTTAATGATGTTTAATGTGAAATATTCAAATTGGATGAAACGGTTTTTGGTTTTTTTATACGAATAAAAATGAAGATTTCGTGATTTTTGATATTGAGAATTTGGTTTTTGTGGTTTTCTTAGTCTTATTCAGTCTCGAAAAATAAAGAAATAATTTGTAATCATCAAGCACAAAACAATTTCAATGTGATATTAGTTAAAACACACGATTTTACAATTTTACAATTCGCATGCAATGGCGAGAAAACTTGGAAAATCTCCAAAATAACAAAAACTAAAAATAAATCTTCGAAGAAAAATGGTTTAAAAAACAAAAAATAAAAAATAAAATATTATAACTTGATTATGAGTGAAGAAATCAAGAAATAACAAGTTTAAAAACTTGGTGAGCATGAAAACTAAAAATCTTAACAAGTTTTGTAAAACAACAACAACAACAGGAAAAGTAGGGGGAAAAAGTGAAACTAAAATTCAAGAAAAATAAATAAAATTATTCGAGCAGCCAATATTTCCATCCACTCACCAGCTTTGCACAAGATAGAGAATGCTCTTCCTTTATAAGTGAGCATGCGACAAAAAAAAGAGTTGACAAAATAAAAACTTTGTAAGTAATAATAATAATAATAATTTTTCTCAACAAAATTAGAATAAGCCTAAGTTCTCAACTTTTATTACAAGTAATACTATATTTCCTACTACTGTATATATCAAAAAACTATTTTTTTTTTTTAAAAGTCCACTGACAAAAATTAAATTTAATTGATTAGGGTTATTTTTGTAAGCTATTACTTACTTGATGTAAGGTTGATGTACAGCAACCAGACTAGCGTGGATAGTCATGGCCACAGCTGACAGGTGAAAGTAATCAAAGAGAACAGGCAAGTGGTGATGTAACCCCTTTGAACACGTGAAATGGAGATTAAGCGTCCGTGAACTCATACATTGAATCGAACTGTGTTGGTCAGGGCTTTAAAAATGAATTTTTAGGGTTAGTTGAATTTTTGAATTTTGAGTGTTTTATTTTTGTGATTTACCCAAAACTTTGATCCGTGAACCATAATTCAACAACCAATTGGAAATCAGCTCGTTCGATCGTTTCTTCAATCTGAAAAATTGAAAAATGGAGGATTTCGTATCAATAAATTGGATAATTTTGAGTAAATTGTGACATAAAAAATATTTTACTCAAAAAAAATGTTTTACCAGCACTTAAATATAATTATTAAGTAATTTGTGCCAAATTTCGATCACTTTTCATTCACTCTTTTAATTTAATGAAAAACAAGAATTTAGAAAAAAGGGGAAAAAATTGAAACAAGCCCAAAATCGATATTTGAGTTCCAATTTATTATTATTATTATTTTTTCTTGCAGAATGTTTGTAAGGTTAGATGTTAGTTTAGTAAATTGCGAGAAGTATTATGCTAGGTTCGTGACGTAGATCTTGATAAGGTAAGGGGAAAAATGTTATCAAGATTAAACCGTCAATTTTCAACGCCTTTTATTTATATTAAATACGTAATCTCAAAATAAACAATAAATAAATCTTGGAAGTAAATAATAAATAATAACAAATTGGGAGTAAAAATATTTTTTTGTTTAGTTGGGTTAAATTTTTTTCGATTTAAAATGTCGAAAATTTTGTTATAAAATGTGAATTTAATTTAATTTTTAGATTTTTTGATGTTTTTCGTGTGTATTTAGCAATTTGTAAATTTATTTTAGTATTTTTAACCATTTTAACTATGTTTACATCCTGTTCACGCATTTTTAAACACGTTATTCCCGTTTAATTAAACATTCTCACTTTTGTTTACACCTTTACCGCATTAATTTCACTAAACTCAAAACCTATTTCACTCAAAAACAAAACAAAAATCTTGAAATAACGGGATTAAAAGTTTAAAAATGGCGACACAAAACCTGAAATTTATTTATTTTTAATTTAATACCTTATGACTGTCGACTATAATGTGGACTTTGAACAACGCCACATCGTCCAAACTCACTTCTTCATTTCGATACAAAATTTGGAATGTTTTACTCACAGCTGACCCGTTAACAACACACGCTGGAAAAACCAATTCAGTTCCTACACAGATAAAAATAAATCAAAATTAATAAGGTTTTTTTTTACAAATCAATTTTTATTTGTAACCGTCAACCACACCTCAATTAAGCTTGGACAATAAAATTATACTTGAGTTGGTTATTTTTAGACATCGCCATAAAAAGCATACGCATAAAATTTTTCATCAACAACCGCAAAATCTAATTTAAAACCGATTTGGCACATTCCAGGCTAGAAATGTGTCCTTAATTTATCAATTTTATTTCATATATTTGGGTTTAAAGTGAGGAATGTGAGATGAAAAATGTGGGAAAGTTGAATTTTTGGTAAAATTTTGTTGAAAAAGCTGAATTTTTGGTAAAATTTTGTTGAAAAAGTTGAATTTTGGGTAAAATTATGTCGAAAAAGTTGAATTTTGGGTAAAATTATGTCGAAAAAGTTGAATTTTTGGTAAAATTATGTCGAAAAAGCTAAATTTTTGATAAAATTACGTCGAAAAAGCTAAATTTTTGGTAAAATTACGTCGAAAAAGCTAAATTTTTGGTAAAATTACGTCGAAAAAGCTAAATTTTTGGTAAAATTACGTCGAA